>CM064538.1:7565445-7602945 GCA_032716605.1 Paralithodes platypus | reverse complement strand
TATAGTAGACATAGTAGATATAGTAGACATAGTAGATATAGTAGATATAGTAGACATAGTAGATATAGTAGACATAGTAGATATAGTAGACATAGTAGATATAGTAGACATAGTAGATATAGGTAGTAGATATAGTAGATATAGTAGACATAGTAGACATAGTAGATATAGTAGACATAGTAGATATAGTAGACATAGTAAATATAGTAGACATAGTAGACATAGTAGATATAGTAGATATAGTAGACATAGTAGACATAGTAGATATAGTAGATATAGTAGATATAGTAGACATAGTAGATATAGTAGATATAGTAGACATAGTAGATATAGTAGACATAGTAGATATAGTAGATATAGTAGACATAGTAGATATAGTAGACATAGTAGATATAGTAGACATAGTAGATATAGTAGACATAGTAGATATAGTAGACATAGTAGATATAGTAGACATAGTAGATATAGTAGATATAGTAGACATAGTAGATATAGTAGACATAGTAGATATAGTAGACATAGTAGATATAGTAGACATAGTAGATATAGTAGACATAGTAGACATAGTAGATATAGTAGATATAGTAGATATAGTAGACATAGTAGATATAGTAGACATAGTAGATATAGTAGACATAGTAGATATAGTAGACATAGTAGATATAGTAGACATAGTAGATATAGTAGACATAGTAGACAGTTGGTGAAAGACATTGGTAGAAGAACATGGAAGAATATACTTAAGGGGAGAGGGGTCGTTTTTCTGGACCCCCTTCTCCCCCATGCTTAATCCCATTAGGTCTGCGATTTTTAGGCGTTCGTTCTATTACTATGACGATGTTATGATCTTTCGACCCATTTCTTGGTAAATTTTAAGACTTTTCGTGTCATTTAGGTGTCGATTTATTGTCCTGGCCAACGAAAGCGAGCCTGTAATTTAAGAGGAACCGGCCTTCGGCCAGGAAATTTTTCTATCGAAAAATGTACAAATTTATCTTGGAGGGTATCGGGCGGTGTTTTATTAAGCTTGATATAGGTCTAGGGAGGCTACTAAACAATTAATAAAAAACATATATATATTTGAGGAAATAAATACGCCCATCTCCCCTTAACCCCTTCACCACCAGTACGTATTAATTTTGTCATCATATTCTGCTTACCATTTGTTGATTTTCTTTAGTTTGTAATCAACCTCTACGACTCAAATGGGTTAACAAAAACAAAACTCATTAAACCCTCTTAGTAACATAGGTCGTTCTTAAACTGGGTAAAATCACCTAGTTTTGGTCAGAATCAAAGGTAAAAAGGTGTCATGGTGTTGAACAGGTTAAGACAAATGTCAAGTAGTGGGAGGAGTTTTGCAAGACTGGCAAAGGGACTACTGAACAATATATCTGGACAAAAACTAGCCTGTAAGTGCGGGTGGATGGGACTCGTTAGCCTTGGTCGGCAACCCATCTAGGGGAGACAACCTTATAAAAATCCGGGTGGATGGGACTCGTCAGCCTTGGTCGGCAACCTGACTAGGGGAGTAAACCTGATACAAATCCGTACTGCTTAGCTAAGGGTAAGGCAGGTTAGTGGATGGATTAGCCAAACACTACTGTAGAAAAATAGTGCTAACAAGATACACAGAGGGCCTCGGAGTTGGACGGGTCCTAAATTGAGTGGTAACTCCTGAAAGTCCTACAGTAAACTGGCTCGGGTTGTCCCTCTTACAGGGAATAGGTCCGCTCGGGGGCATTCTGTGTATGGCCTCATTAAGGGGAGTAAGGCGTCCGGCAATAGATAGATAGATAGATAGATAGGTGTATCTGTCAGGGCCTTCGTTTACTGGATATATCCCTGGGAAAAGCAAGGAGTTGGTAATGCTATTACTAATAATCTATTTGGCCAGAATATCACAATAGGTTGATATTTTTATATTTGCAGATTATTTGACTGAGCCGTATTAGATTGCATCTCTTTAAGGGGGGTGACCTGCTTTTTAAAATTTTCTCCTTTTCTCTCTTTCTCTGGTTTGTATCCATTCGGCCCCATTCAGCCAACTATTTTAAGACGCTTATCCCCATCTAGGTGTCGATTTCTTCCTGGTGAGCCATAGCGAGCCAGCATTATATGAATAAATCCGGCTTTGCCGGAGAAATTTGTCTATCGAAAAATTTACAAATTTAGCCTGCTGTCAAACAAAAATATAAAATATGCTGGCTCGCTACCGCTCACCAGTAAAAAATTGACACCTAGATGGGGATAAACGTCTTAAAACAGTAGGCTGAATGGGGCCAAATGGATACAAGCCAGAGAAAGATAGAAAAGGACAGAACAAAAACAGGTCACCCCCCTTAAGGCGGAATGGTTGCTTTTTCTGGACCCCCTTCTCCTTCATGTTTAGCATATTAGTTTTGAAATGTTAAGACGTTCTTGCCATTAGATTGGCGATTTTGAGACTTTTCGCCCAATTTCGTTTTCACTATGAAGACATGCCATTTAGGTGTCGGTTTTTTTCCCTGGCGAGCGAGAGCGAGCCTGTAAATTTAGAAGGAAACGGCCTTCGGCCGATATATATATTATATATATATATATATATATATATATATATATATATATATATATATAATATATAACCTGTGATAGGACTTTTTTTTGTTATCGAGTGTTGGCCATAGGAACCGAACGGATGCTGGTGGCTGATAACCTTACCAGACTTCAAAGGATTTCCCAAAGGTTATCGAGATCGCCACTCACAGCACAGCAGTCTAACGTTATTACCTCCCTCAACAAAGTTGGATGGAGGTTACGTTTTTATGTCTGTCGGTTGTCTGTTAGGAAGATATCTCACAGAGTTATTAACCGATTTTCACGACATTTGGTGGGCAAATTAAATTGACACCAAGGAAGAAGTGATTCGATTTCGGAAGCGATCCATACATAATACATTGTTCTATTTGTTTATATGTAAGCAAGATATTTCATATAGCTATGAACCAATATTCACAACATTGGGTGGTCAGATAGGATATGCGCCTAGGAAGACGTGATTCAATTGTGAAGGCAATCCGAAGATCTTCACAAAATTTGGTGGACGTACAGAATAATTATGCGCTATGAACCATCAATCTTCCCAAAATTTGGGGGGTAGCTACGATATGCATAAAGGAAGAAGTGATTCAATTTAGGAGGTGATCCGGATAGTTTTTCGAAAGTTGGTGGGCAGATAGGATATGCCCCATGGAAGAAGTTATTCAATTTAGGAGGCGATCAGGATTATATCCTGGACCCTAGATCCAGAAAAATATGTAGGCCTATAACAAAAAAAAAAAAACAAAAAAAAAGTCAGCGTAGGCGAAGGCATGCGCTCTGTTGAGCGCCCCTCCATTTTTTGTTTTTAACCTTCTAACACATTAATTATCTCTAAGTGTTCTTTACTCATATGATTAGCACTGACTACTGAACAAATAGCATAAACTTAATCAATATGCATTACCATCAATATATAAACAAATTAAAGGAGTATAATTATATGCTGTATATGCTTAACAGTAAATATGACGGTCTCTGGTTGGCTACTAAGAACTGACATACTAACCTTTGTTTGGATAGCGAGAAATACGTTGACTAAAATCCCCTTAGGCCGACGTCAGAAGAATAAGTTTACCGGCTACATGTAGTCATTAATCCGCTACAAGTTATCATATTATTTTAACTGATTTTTTTTTATCCCTCAATCAATATGTTCTTCATTCTATGACTTTGACTGCTTTAAACTTCGTGTGGCCAGGTATTTTGACCCCAACGTCCCTTGAATTCGGCTCTGTCACTCTTTTGTCTTGGGGGGGGGGGGGGGGGGACACTCGTTACAGGCAGCCTGCTTTATGTTTCCATCATACACGAATAAAAACATTGATTAAGGATGACTATACGCTATTAAGAGCTGTAGGATACAAAATACATTCATAATGAAAAATAAAATTGTCAGATATTTAAAGTAGATAGGTAGATTCCGGAAGAGCTATTGTTTGACTCAGATACTGTGACTCAGATAATTGTCAGATAGTTTTTTTTTTTTTTTTTTTTTTTGTATGTGATTGAGGGAGGCAAAAGGCAGAACTGCCTATAGCGAGTGCCTCCCCCATAGTTGAAAGAGTGACAGGGCAAAAATCAAGGGATGTTCGAGCCAAAATGCCTGGACATACGGACTTTGAAGCAATTTAAGTCATAGGAAGAGGGAAAGACTGATTTTGGGAGAGAGTTCCAGAGCTCAGCTGTTGAGTAGAAGAAATTTTGAGAGTAACGTTTCACTCTCGGGTTGGAGAGTTGCACAGAGTAGGGGTGGGATTGAGTTGCAAGACGGGTACCACGTGCCCTATGTAAAGGAGGTGGTATACACTGGGAAAGCTCTGAGGAACACAGATTATTATAGTAGCGATAGAATAGCGAGAGAGATGCAATATTGCGGCGGAGAGAGAGAGATTGCAGAGGGTTGGTGAGTGGACGGGAGTTAATGATACGAAAGGCCTTCCTTTCAACTTTGTCTAGGAGAGCGGTGTGAGAGGAACCTCCCAGTAGATAATAGATAATAGTCAGATAGATAATTGTCAGATAGTAGATAACTAGTTGATAATTGTCAGATAGTCGATAATTGTCATATTGTAGATAATTTTCAGATTGTAGTTAATTGTCAGATTGTAGATAATTGCCAGATTGTAGATAATTGTCAGATAGTAGTTAATTGTCAGATAGTAGATAATTGTCAGATTGTAGATAATTATCAGATAGTAGATAATTGCCAGATTGTAGATAATTATCAGATAGTAGATAATTGCCAGATAGTAGATAATTGTCAGATAGTAGATAATTGCCAGATAGTAGATAATTGTCAGATTGTAGATAATTGTCAGATTGTAGTAAATTGTCAGATAGTAGATAATTGTCAGATTGTAGATAATTGTCAGATAGTAGATAATTGCCAGATTGTAGATAATTATCAGATAGTAGATAATTGTCAGATAGTAGGTAATTGCCAGATAGTAGATAATTGTCAGATTGTAGATAATTGTCAGATTGTAGATAATTGTCAGATTGTAGTTAATTGTCAGATTGTAGATAATTGTCAGATTGTAGTTAATTGTCAGATTGTAGATAATTGTCAGATTGTAGATAAATGTCAGATTGTAGATAATTGTCAGATAGTAGATAATTGTCAGATAGTAGATAATTGTCAGATAGTAGATAATTGTCAGATAGTAGATAATTGTCAGATTGTAGTTAATTGTCAGATTGTAGTTAATTGTCAGATTGTAGTTAATTGTCAGATTGTAGATAATTGTCAGATTGTAGATAATTGTCAGATTGTAGACTATTGTCAGATAGTAGACAATTGTCAGATTGTAGATAATTGTCAGATAGTAGATAATAGATAGTCGATAATTGTCAGATAGTAGATAGGTAGACTCCAGTATAGCTACTTTATGACTCGGATACTGTGACTCCGATACATCCGCCGCTTAAGTGGGGATGGTTCAATTTTTGGGCGTTTTTTGCATGTATTCATTATTTTTTTAGTTTCCTCCCTAGACCTCCATCAAATTAAAAAAAAACATCCATTCTTGATTAATTTGTAAATTTTTAGGTAGAAAAATGTCTCGGCCGAACTATCGAACTGTCGTTCGTCAGGGAAAAAATCGACACCTAAATAGCACGAAAGGTCTAAATATTGACGAAGAAATGGGGTGATAGGTCTTAAAATTGACTAACTAATGGGGCAAAAATCTTAACGTCTGAAAACTAATGGGGCTAAACATGAGGGAGAAAGTGGTTCAGAAAACTGGCCCATCCCCCCCTTAAGGGGGTAGTGCTTGGTTTTTGGTCTATATATTTATCTATTTTATAGTTTCCTCGCTAGACCTCCATCAAGCTAAACAAAACACTCCCTAGACCACCTTTCAAGATAAATTTGTAAATTTTTCGGTTGAAAAATTTCCCGGCAGAAGGCCGGTTCCTTCTACAAATTAGAGGCTCGCTATCATTCGGCAGGAAATATTCGAAACCTAAAGGGTACGAGAGGTCTTAATATTGATAACAAAATGAGGCGAAGGTCTCAAAAAGACAAACTAACGGAGCGAACGTCTTAATACCTCAAAACTAATATGCTAAACATGAGGGAGAAGGGGGTCCATAAAAAGCGAGTAGTACCCCCTTAAGTGCTCATATGACGCCGGCTTTACTTTGTTGTTAACCCTTTGAAGATCATGACGAATGTTGACAGTATATTCTGGCTATTATTAGACGGTGTTATGAAGATATTAGGAAGGGTGTGTGGAAATCAGAAGATTATTTGAGATAATATTTACCATTTTGATGCTCACAGATCCTTCCCAAGTTGTATGAAATCGTCTAATGATAGCCAGAATGAACTGTCAAAATGCGTCATATTCCTCAAGGGGTTAACTCTTTAAGGGTCATGATGCATTTTGACAGTTTATTCTGGCTATTATTAGACGATTTTATTAAGATTAGGAAGGGTATATGGAGGGGTAGTTATATTTGTCTTTACCCAACTTCCCACAGATCTTTCCTTAAGGAGGATGTATTTTGTGTTATTCAAGCTATATTAGAAGAATTTATGCAGCTTAGGAGGAAACGGTGATAGTTAAAATGGATAATCGAGATAGTTTGAAGCCTTTTATGTGCTACACTTCCTCCCTAACCCCTCCTCCCCGTGTAATTTTAAAATGTCACCAGGGCAGATGGGCCGGAGGCCCGGGTGTCCTTTTGAACTCCCTAAGCTTGAAAGCCCATTAAGCGTGGCTTGAAAGTTGCTGGACGAAACGTTTGTAAACAAAGCCGGTCAGAGCGTGACGGTAGCTTAAAAAACAAGAAGAAGAAGTCGGATCATTGTTATTTTTGTCTGCTAGAACGAAATTAGTGTCTGTAAATGTTCGATATTGCTAACACTGCATCAAAACTCTCTCCACAGGAATCATCACAACTGACCCAGTTGACCTAGAGAGCTCTACTCAACGCCAGTCTACAGATACAAACAAAGGCTATATTTCGAGATGTGTGTGCATTTTCTAGCAGTTAAAATAACCAGAATAGGCCTAGGCCTATTACAACGTTTTTCGGCCAGATCGCCCAGATACGACCTCCGTCATTTAGGCAAGAAGGGCTAAGCTGGATAAAATTGTCTAATATTATCCAGATTATTATGACCAGGACAACTTGGTACTAAAGGGGTTAACTGTATAATATCGTCTAAGGAAAGCCACAAGAAACTGTCCAAATGCGTCATAATCCTGAAGGGGTGAATATTGTTGGTCGTATTGATGGGCGTATTTATTTGCTCATTTATATATCTTTTTATCGGGTTGTTTAGTTTTCTCCCTAGACCTCCATCAAGAAAAATGGCCCGGCCAAAGGCCGGTTTCACTTACATAACAGGCTCGCTATCGCTCGCCAGGAAAAAAATAGACACCTAAATGCCACGAAAAGGCTTAATATTGACAAATAAATGAGGCGAGAGGTCTGAAAATCGCAAAACTAATGGATCGAACGTCTTAAAATCTGAAAGCTAATGAGGCTGAACATGAGGGAGAAGGAACCGACGATCCCGCCTTAACCTTTGAGTACCAGAGACGTGTTCTATACTGTATCCTAGCTATATTGAGACGATTTAATACAGTTTAAGAAGGATCTGTGGTAGTAAAATGGGTTAAGGGAGATAGTTCAAAGCCTGTTAAATACAGAGGGCTCTTTTTAATCTGACTAAAATCGTCTAATAGTAGCCAGAATTAAATTAAAAGGACTCACCAGTATTGAACGGGATAAACCATTGAGTACCAGCGACGTGTTATATTTTAGTCTACCTATATTTAGACGATATTATGCAGCTTAGAAAAGATCTGTGGCAGTTAAAAGGGGTTAGCTGAGATAGTTTAAATCCTTGTTATGGCTATAGGTACTTCCTAAGCTGAATAATATCGTTTAATAGCTGCCAGAATAGGATGATAAAGGACGTCCCTTGGTACTGAATGGGTTAGCCTATAATTTTACGAACACTACAGATATCCAGGTAATATATTGAGAGGGGCGTGGTTGTTTTTTCTGGGCCACCTTCTCCCTCATGTTTAGGTCCATTAGTTTTGAAATTTGAAGACGGTCACCCCATTAGTTTGTCGATTGTAAGACCTTTCACCTCATTTATTTGTCAATATTAGGACCTTTGTGCCATTTAGGTTTCGATTTTTGCCTGGCGAGCGATAGTGGACCTGTAATTTTAGGAGGAACCGAAAATTGAACATGAAATAACATACAAGACGTCGGACCAGATAGTGTTAAGGGCAGAACAGAAAGTACCGAAAGAACCGAAAGAACCGAAAAGAACCGAAAGTACCGAAAGTACAGAAAGAACAAAAGTATGTTTTGATTGAAGCTTAACAACTGCTTTACCGGCGACGTCATTTTGACTTCATTCTGGCTACTATTAGGCGCTTTTATTCAGTTTTAAGAGGGCCCCCAGCAATAAACAGGCTTCGAACTATCTCACTTACCCCTTATAACTACCGCAGATCCTTCTTAAACTGCACAAAATCGTCTAAATATTGCTAGATTAAAATGGAAAATACGTCGCCGGTACAGAAGGGGTTAATCATATTTCACCATTGCACGAAGACACGGAATATTGCCAATCGAATAGTGATTGCATAGCGAATGTATGCAATGTCTTACTGAGCCAGTATTTGGTGATCAATATTCGAAATCGAAAATCATAAAATGTAAATACATTATCTTATGAGGGAGGTAGTCGCTATTTCAGGACCCCCTTCTCCCTCATGCTTAGCCCCATTAGTTTTGATATTTTAAGACGTTTGTTCCATTAGTTTGGCGATTTTGAGACCCTTCGCCCCATTTCTTTGTCAATATAAAACAAATTCATGTCATTTAGGTGTCGAATGTTTCCTGGTGAGCGATAGTGAGCCTGTAACTTTAGGAGGAACCGGCATTCGGCCGAGACATTTTTCTACCGATTGATGTATACATTTATCTTGAAAGGGGGTTTAAGGGGCGTTTTTTATAAGCTTGATGAAGGTCTAGCGAGGAAACTCAAAACTAGATCAATAGATAAATAAATAGGCCAGAAAACAAGCACTACCTCCTTCAGAGAACAAAGTGCCATAAAGCAATATGTGTTGTAATAGAACCTAATCCATGATGCAGGTGCTAGGGTATACATTGTTTGGTAACACAAATGCTTTGTTAAGTCTGTGTCCGTATTACATTAAATTGGAAGTTAGTCAATACATTTTGCGTATACACATACACACACACACACACACACACACACACACACACACACACACACACACACACACACACACACACACACACACACACACTCAGGCGCTATCTCATTCTGTTACTGGTACACCTTATCTGCAGACATCCGTTCATAACAACTAGTTCTACTTAACTCTCTCTCTCTCTCTGTATATATACTGTATGTATATATATATATATATATATATATATATATATATATATATTCCTGGCATCTTTGGCCGGGCAACGTACTTACCCGTTCAGTACTGTTGCCGTTCTTTTAACAATATCCTTCCTACTGTTCGACGATTTTACTCGGTTCAAAAAGGGTCTCCAGCAATCAAAGACTTCGAACTATCTCACGTAACCCTTTTTAATACCGTAGATCCTTCTTAATCTGCATAAAATCGTCTAAATTTAGGTAGAATACAATATAAAAGACCTAGCTCTTACAGAATGGGTTAAAGACCTAGCTCTTACAGAAGGGGTTAACATATGTGTGGACTGTTGTGTGTTGTACTGGTATAAAAGACCTAGCTCTTACAGAATGGGTTAACATATGTGTGGACTGTTGTGTGTTGTACTGGTATAAAAGACCTAGCTCTTACAGAATGGGTTAACATATGTGTGGACTGTTGTGTGTTGTACTGGTATAAAAGACCTAGCTCTTACAGAATGGGTTAACATATGTGTGGACTGTTGTGTGTTGTACTGGTATAAAAGACCTAGCTCTTACAGAATGGGTTAACATATGTGTGGACTGTTGTGTGTTGTACTGGTATAAAAGACCTAGCTCTTACAGAATAGGTTAACATATGTGTGGACTGTTGTGTGTTGTACTGGTATCAAGCCGGTATCACACGAGAGCGTTTGTGGTAAATATGTGATGATCAAAATTGTTCTGGCAACATTTCTGATGTTGTTGTTGTTGTTCCCCAAGCTGCCTGGCCGAACAGCCCCAAGGCCCCGAGCAAGGCCAAGGCCATAACCGAGCGCCCCCACAGAACCCTCCCTGCCGACCACAATAAAGCCTGGGTGACCGAAGCCACTCCATGGTGGGGAGCTGAGGAGGGTGCAGAAACGCCCGGGAAACCAAAGCCCCACCCAGGGCCCTGCGCCCCTCAGCAATTATGAAGAGAAAGTTGAGGGGCAAAGGAAAAATGTGACGCTTTGGCTTCCAATCTTGGTAGATTGGGAGGTCAATCCACGGAAGAGACGCCGTCACTTGAGATCTAGAAAATATATAAGTAAAAGGAACAGTCAGAGTAAGCTATGGGTATGGCAGAGATCGCTCAGTTCTCACTCTGATAGACCAGCCCATCACCAAACTTTTCTGATGTATTTTGCACTGGTATCAGAAGCTAGACTGATGATAGATGAATGTCGGCAATATAAACAGTTTCAATGATGACTTCATAAGCTGCCAGACTAGTGTTAAGGATAAATGCTGAGGGAAAAAATGCTTGTGTGATACCGGCTTTGGTGACTATAATTTACCCCACCTTGTTTCGGTCCATGACATTGTTGGTTTTTAAAACGCTTCGCCCCATTAGTTTAGCTGTAATAAGACTGACCAGGAAACTAATGACCTACCAAGGAAACTAAAAAATAAATGATTGAATATACAGATAAACCAAAAAAGGGGAGGCAGACCGTTTTTCTGGACCCCCTTCTCCCTAATGTTTAGCCCCACTAGTTTTGAGATGATAAGACGTTCGGCCCATTAGTTTGGCGATTTTCACACCTTTCGCCCCATTTCGTTGTAAATGTTAAGACCTTTCGCGCTATTTAGGTGTCAATTATTTCCTGGCGAGCGATAGCGAGCCTGCAATTTTAAGAGGAACCGGCCTTCGGCCGGGACAATTTTCTACCGAAAAATTAAGTACACATTTATCTTGAAGGGGGGTCTACGGGATGTTTTTCTAAGCTTGGTGGAGGTCTAGGGAGGAAACTAACAAAATATATGAATAAATGAATTGATAGACCAAACAAACAGCCAGCCTCCCCTTAACACGTATAGAAGAATGAGGGCTTTACGTGTGGTGATAGAGATGCCTTGCCCTTTATACACACAAGATAACACAGGAGGAGGATATGGTTACTTTTAGATTGGGATGGGGGGTTGTGTGTTCATTGTTTCTAATTATATGATGATACATAATAAGAGTTACAATAGGACTTCAGAGGCTATCAACCCTTCTGGATTATTAATAATAAGTAACACCCCTTTTTTAACATTAATCATCAATTACAAACCCCAATGTACTTGAATAAACTAATTAATGCATATGGTCCTCCCGGGATTCTAACTCTGGACACTACAACCTGAATATAAGCATCTAAACCATTACACCACAAACACAGTTAAAAGTTGAGTACACGATCACGATTAATATCCATTTTTGAATTTTGGATATTAATCTAATCATGTACTCAGACCCAACTGCATTATGGAAAGCGTAATGTTTTAGTGAGAGGGAAGAACTGGGGCCAAGATCACTAAGGACCGGCCTCACTATACATTAGTTCCTGAACGCTAAGCCAGCACACTGCAAGTCAACAGTAACGTCACGACTGGAGCCCCTTTTCCAGAACTGGGGCCAAGATCACTAAGGACCGGCCTCACTATACATTAGTTCCTGAACGCTAAGCCAGCAAACTGCAAGTCAACAGTAACGTCAGGACTGGAACCCCTTTTCCAGAACTGGGGCCAAGATCACTAAGGACCGGCCTCACTATACATTAGTTCCTGAACGCTAAGCCAGCACACTGCAAGTCAACAGTAACGTCAGGACTGGAGCCCCTTTTCCAGAACTGGGGCCAAGATCACTAAGGATCGGCCTCACTATACATTAGTTCCTGAACGCTAAGCCAGCACACTGCAAGTCAACAGTAACGTCAGGACTGGAGCCCCTTTTCCAGAACTGGGGCCAAGATCACTAAGGACCGGCCTCACTATACATTAGTTCATGAACGCTAAGCCAGCACACTGCAAATCAACAGTAACGTCAGGACTGGAGCCCCTTTTCCAGAACTCCAGTCCCTTGATGATAAAGAGATATACAGTATATGATGAAGTTGGAGACGGAACCCTTTAACAACGGCTACTGCTCATCTTTCTCTCTATTTTATTTGTTTAATATTAATAATAATAATAATAATGATAATATTAATAATAATAATAATTACTACTACTACTACTAATAATAGTAACTTTATTTAGCCTCAAAACATATATACAATACATTAAGAAATATTTACATAGCAAAGCTGAGCCCATGAAATGTGTTGAATGTTTATAGGCTCCCTAATAATACGTTTGGGAAAATTAGCAACAGTGTTCTTCTGTGTAAGATTTAGGCTTCACACAAAGTGAATCAACTTAAACTTAAGTTAATTTCACATAGCATTATATGGTATATTTGATTATTTACAATTAATGATGATAGATCTTACCATCTTAAGCTTAGGCAACATAGATGAATAAAGCATATCTTTACTGTATATACATAATAAAGCATATCTTTACTGTATATACATAATACCACATCAAAATGGTGTATTCTATAGTCACTACTCAGTTCAAGCCCCAACACTCTGGTGAATGTTATAGGTGAAGGAGGGTGTGAGTATATGTCACTAACCCCTTCTGTACCGGCTAGGTCTTTTTAATGTACTAGCTGTATTTAGACGATTTTGTTTGCAGTTTGAGAAGGATCTGTGGTAGTAAAAGGTGTTAAGGGGAAGCTTTTAGTGTCCTCCCTAGGCCTCCATCAAGGTTAAAAAAACAATATCCTGAAGATCCCCGGCCGAAGGCCGGTTCCTCTTAAATTATAGGCTCGTTATTGCTCACATGGAAAATATTGTCACACCTAAATTGCACGAAAGGTCTTAAAAATTACAGGAATGGTATCAAAGGTTTTAAAATCGCCAAACTAATGGGGCGAACATCATAAAATATCAAAAGTAATGGTTCTAAATATGTGGGAGAAGGGAGTCCGAAAATTACCTTAAAGTGAATATCCCTCCTTAAGTGAGATAGTTTGAAGCCTTTTAATTGCTGGAGGCCTTATTGATTATAATCGTCTAATAGTAGCCCGAATAAAGTTAACAGGACGGCACTGGAACAGAAGGGACTAATGTGTGTGTTTATATGTGAACACGTAATTGACAACTTGCGACATTCAGGCTGTAAGGAAGTTGGAGCCGCAAACATCGATATCAAACGGAAATACAATAATAATGTAGGTTTCTGCTGCATAAGAAGTATGATGAATTTGATTGTTTGTATATAAATGCAACACTACCATATTTCAGCCCTTAATTCTGCTATATATTGATGTTAAAAGTTCCAACTTCCTTATTGCCCGAAACTGGCAAGTCACTCTGATGCCATATTCTGTAACCCACGCATAGGAATTCGTGGATCCCCTATTTTTCCTTCATGCAAATATGACTAACTGGATTCGATTTTAGATAGCACTTGCTTTTCATTATATTGTATTAATAGTTTGCAGTTGATGTATAGAAAGTTATGTTCCTAAATGTGTTTCCAGATATATTGCTTCCATAATCAGAAATAGGTGAAGTCCATGATTATTGATGAGTGGGCAAGAAACTATGGCATCCGAATGTGCATGCGTGTGTTCTTAGTGTAACTTGTGTTAATTTTCCTTTATTCATTATTCAGCCTTCAGTACAAGTCCTAGTACTATGGTGATTGATGCAGCTGATAGTGTATGCATCTATTAATGTATACAGTATGTGAGTGTAAGAGTGTTTATGTGTGAGGCTTAATTTGACATTCATATGAAAATTAGTAAAACCGTACAACACCCTGTGTGGAATAAACCAGATACATATACTGTACAGTATATGTACTGTATATAATAAACCAGATACATATACTGTATATGTACTGTATATAATAAACCAGATACATAATTATACTGTATATGTACTGTATATAATAAACCAGATACATATACTGTATATGTACTGTATATAATAAACCAGATACATATACTGTATATGTACTGTATATAATAAATCAAATACATATACTGTATATGTACTGTATATAATAAACCAGATACATATACTGTATATGTACTGTATATAATAAACCAGATACATATACTGTACAGTATATGTACTGTATATAATAAACCAGATACATATACTGTATATGTACTGTATATAATAAACCAGATACATATACTGTATATGTGCTGTATATAATAAACCAGATACATATACTGTATATGTACTGTATATAATAAACCAGATACATATACTGTATATGTACTGTATATAATAAACCAGATACATATACTGTATATGTACTGTATATAATAAACCAGATACATATACTGTACAGTATATGTACTGTATATAATAAACCAGATACATATACTGTATAATTATGTACTGTACATACATTCGTGGCGTGGAAAGATATATGTGTGTGTGTACTCATAATTATTGTATACAGGATTTGAGTTGTGGGCTCGTATTGTCCCGCTTCCTACATATTATAATCAGTGACAATTACCCATCTCCTTGCTCAAGGGAGATGGTAACTGCCGGGTATGTCTCGGAAAACCTTCACCAACCTGAGCAAGATTTAACCCGGGTCTGCTAGGTAGCAGACGAGAACGGTACCACTGAGCTAGCTGAGCGGGTGTGTGTGTGTGCGTGGTAATCCCTACTTACAATAATTACGTGTGGTACTTAGAGAGTAGTCAAGATCTAGATTCACAGCGTTAATATATGAAGTACCTCATCTTCTGCTAACCAACCACCTCCTCCTGAACTTTTTCGAGATGTTATAGACTACAGCACTGTTGATTCCTATATACATCGCGGAAACAAACGTCTTGCCTTAAACCCGCCACTGACTGCATTTGTAAATGAATGATTTTTTTTCTCATATAAATCGAGGATCACTACACGTATACATAAATAACTAAGATGTAACTCACTTTTCCTCGAATACATGAAGCACCACTTATAGCTGTGTTATTAACCCAGCAAACCAGATAGGCCTCATGGAAGAATCTGTATAGCGTACGCGATTGGCCTCACGGAAGACAGCCCATGAAAATATGCCCAAAAATCGCCCCAAAGGAACTCAAATGGTAGCAATATATGATTAGGTAGTATAATCAATCTCCAGTACTTCCTTCCTCTCCCATATATGTGTCCCCCCCCCCCCAGTCTCTCTCTCCTTTCCCTTCTTTCTCCCCCCACTTCCCCCCTCCTCAATTATTGACTATTATTCCACTTATTTTCGTCATTCCTCTCTTTCCCTGCACGAAAGATGAGTCACACTCCCTCCACAAGCACGGAAGAGAGCTAGAGCCTCAGTGTTCCTAAAGCAGGCTTAGGAAGCAGACCTATGTCTCTCTCTCTCTCAACTCCATCCACTCTCTCCGGCCACAAATATAAGTTTTTCACTAGATATTTACTGTTTACACATATTCTTTGGTCTTCACTGTTCATAATTATGTTCATCATATAAGTAAAACATATGCACATGGAGAAGAAATAATGTTTTATATGGTACATAGAAAGAATTCTGTCAGAATCAAAGTTTTTTTTTGCATATGTGGCACCTCAATTGCGCACTCCTCAGGTTAACCCAAATTGTCCTCTACTAATATCTCCTAACCCTGCTATGGACATTAGTGTTAGGGCAGTACATTCGTTTCCAATTGTCCCTTACCCACTCTAAACCACTGTTGGACACTTTGAAAAGCAGTGATTTATAGAGCAAGCAAACTCGAGGGGTTGCTAGACATGTTGTTGCTTGACTTCCTTTGTATTCTCTTTGTACTTTCCACGCACATCATAGACAGGAATTTTTACACTACACATTGTCCGCTAGTTAACTTTACTTAGCACACTGAGATGGAAGATTAAAGTTCGTAATTTCCTCGTAGATATGTTCGGTCGAGCTGTGTAACTCTTCCTTTGATCCACTCTGAGGCAACCCAAATTTAAACTCGTTCGTGGCTCGATCCATGGTCCCTGGCGGATTACCCCTCACACTCGGCGGTCGGCATTCTCTCTCGTTCTCTTGGTTGATCGCACAGGTGGTTCGGTGATCTGGTATGGCTGGGATCGGTGGTGGATTGATTGGCCTCATCTCCAGGTAGGTATTCCGGCTGGGGTCCTCCTGGGGTAGTGGTCCGTTAAGGAGGGCTCCACAACCATTCGTCTGGCTGGCTAATTAGAGTAGGGTAAAAAAGGTAAACATACATTACCCCCTTCAATACCGTTAACATTCCTTTCATTATGTTCTGGCAACTATTAGACGGTTTTATTATGCTTAGGAAAAATGAATACCCGTCGAGAGATAACAGACTATCTCAAATAATACTTTTAGCTACCATAAATCCTTCATTAGCTTCAGAAAATCGCCTAAATGCAGCTGAAATATAACAAAAAAAAATACATCAACGGTACTATACGGGTTAAGGAGAGTTTTAGTTTGTTCACTGGACCTTCATCAACCTAAAGAAGGACCTATGTTATTTAGAAGGTTTATTGAGATCATATTTACCCATTTGAGCCATAGAGGTTGATTATAAACTACAGAAAATCGTCTAATGATATCCAGAATATGATGAACACTATGTAATGGTGGTGAAGGGGTTAAGGGGAGATTTTCAGTTTGCTCCCTAGACCTCCAGCAACCTAAACCCCTTCTGTACCGGTGACGTGCTTCTTACTCTATTCTGGCTGCTATTAGACGATTCTCTTCAGACTGAGGGAGCGAACCTCTTAAAATCTCAATAACTAATGGGGCTAAACATGAGAGAGACGAGGGTCTAGAAAAAGGACATATCTCCCCTTAATTTATGGCATCTGTGAGTATTTGGTCCCTGAGCTACTTTAGTCCGTTAATAAAAACTAGATTAGGAGTTGCAAACCTGTGCTTGATGGAAGATATCAACTACTAACTACTTTTTTTTCTCACTCTTACTATCTCTCTCTCTCTATCTATCTGTCTATCTATCTAACTGGAACACAATAAGATTTGCAAATAGAATGATTGCCCATCCTTGTAAATTTCTTGAAAACAGTTTAGTGGATATAGCTTATACTTAACCAATGAAGTAAATACTATTTTTAATGCAGCATACAGTATCAATTGTTTAAAAGACAATGAAATTGAAGCAGTGAAGTCAAGAATTATGTACGTTCAAAATCATGAACCAACAAAGCGTTAATGTTTACTTTTAATTTTAATTGTATCTGTAACTATGTAAACAGTTACTATGTATAGCTTTTTATGAAATAAAGATTTGACTGACTGACTATCTATCTCACCTGGTACTCGCTGCTGTAGCCTCCACTCCCTGTCCCTGTTCTGCCTGATCTGGTACCTCCAGCACACGACCACTGCCATACCCACAACCATCACACACAGGAGGCTCGCAACCAAGAGGACCACTACGGTGATGGTGTGGCTGTCTGGGGTTGGGGCGGTCGACTGGGTTGGCTCTGGGGGGGTTAGTTGAAGGTTAATACTATCGGGTCCGACCTCTTGGGGGTTATTATGAGGTTTAGTTTAACCAACTCTGCATAAGACGAGTAATATTGCGCAAACAGATCCCGCCCGTACACAGCGCACCACCAGCCAGCCTAGCCTGTCCGTCATCCTAGATTGTATGATGTATTTTCACCAAATTATATACATTATATACATTTAGCCGAGAAGCAAGAGTTGAGAGATGGAGGAGTACTTCAACAAATTATTGACCGTAATGAAGGAAACGCCAGCAAACATAGTTGGATGGGGTATGGGAGGGAGAAGAAAAGAAGTAGTGGAGGAGGAGGTGGTGATCAGGAGGTCAGAAGTGTGTGAAGCCATGAAAAGAGTGAAGATGGGGCACGCATCAGGAATAGATGGAGTGTGTGGGGAAATGCTGAGGTATGGTGGTGAGATAGTGATCGAATGGGTATGGAAAATGTGAAAACTAGCATGGGAGAAGGGAAGTGCACCTGATGACTGGAAGACAGGCATAATAGTCCCCCTGTATAAGGTAAAGTGGAAAGAGGAGTGTGTGGTAACCATTGGGCGATATGTCTTCTAAGCGTAATAGGGAAGGTGTACAGTAGGGTATTGATGGAGAGAGTGCGAGTGAGAATGGAGAAATGGGTAAATGACAAGCAGGGCGGGTTTAGGGAGGGAAGAGGATGTGTAGACCAGATTTTTGCCTTGAAAAGTGTTGTGGAAAAATATCTGGAAAATGGAAAAAAGTTGTATGCTGTCTTTATGGATTTGGAGAAGGCCTATGACAGAGTTGATAGAGAAGGTGTGTGGAAAGTACTGAGAATACAAAGCAGTGAAGAGCAAGTAGGATGGTGCAAAGGCGTCAGTACATGTGGAGAATGAACAAAGCTAATTCTTTGATCTGAATGTCGGATTAAAGCAAGAGTGTGTGATGTCCCCATGGTTGTTCAATATATATATATGGATGGAGTCATGAAAGAAATACAAGGAAGAGCAGTGGATGTTGATGTACCGCTGATAAAGGAAGGAAACTAGTGGAAATTGCCTGTACTGCTGTTTGCTGATGATACAGTTCTGATGAGCGATAGTGAATGGGAGTTGCAGGTTCTAGTAAATGTGCTTGGAACGGTATGAAAAACGGAATCCGAAGGTAAATGCGGGGAAGAGTAAGGTTATGGTCTTTGAAAAGGGTGCAGCCACAGAGTGTGATGTGAGGTTGAACAGTCAGGCAGTGTTGAGTAAAGATGGAAGTATGGATGAAGAAGTGCGGGAGAGGGTGGAACAGGGGAAGAGGGTTGTAGGAATGCTGAAAGCAGTAACAAGAAGTAGGGTGGTCAGCATGGAAGTAAATAAGTCCTTGCATGACAGTGTGGTAATCACGACCATGGCTGGGGTCAATTATGAATTGAATTGGAATTGATTAAGAAAAACTGTGAATTGGAATTTATTTGGAATTGAGAAAATAATTATAAAAACAAAATTAATGTAATTGAATTGGAATTGATATCAATGCATTGATGAAATACTATTTTATACTGCAATTTGCGAATTCAGTATTGTACAATAATTAAGTTAGTGTTTTCAAATAAACAGTAAAATATAGTGATTTTTGTCATGTATCTACTATCTATAAGCCTTCTAGCGACTTATGAGAACGAATCTAGTTGTATTTTGTGTCTTAATTTGGTAACCCTGCCTGCCCTGCCCTGTTGGTGTGTGATTGGCATAATGAATTGAATTGAATTGGAATTGAAGAGATTATGAATTGAATTGAATTGGAATTGAAGATGATTTTTTTACGAATGAATTGAATTGGAATTGGTTGATTCAAATTGTATTCTGAATTGGAATTGAATTGAATTGACAACAATTAATTGACCCCTGCCCTGATCACAACATTGAATTACGGGAGGGAATGATGGACTTTGTTGGAGAGACACAAGCCAAGAGTGAGAGGGGTGGAAATTAGTTACTTGAGAAATGCGTGCAGAGTTACATGGAGGGATAGACAGACAAACGAGGAAATACAAGAGCGATGTGGTGTGGATTGTAGATGTGCTGGAAAGTGTAATAAGGAACACCTTGAGATGGTTCGGCCATATGGAACGTATGGGAAGCAAGAGAATGACTAAGAGAGCGCACAAGAGTGAGGTGGAAGGACAGACAGGGAGAGGTAAACTGAGAGATAGGTGGAAGGATGGAGTTAAGAAGTATATGCGTGATGGGAGGAGGGGCGTCGACTGACTTGTGACAGAGGTGCATCGGGGCGTTTCGCTCGTGGTCAACCCTTCGTGGATCACGGCGTCCGGCAATAGATAGATAGATAAATATATATTATGTTCACCAAGGTATATTACTATATACATTTGGTCAATGCAAAGGTCTGTCAAAAAGAAATTTTCAATTTCACTTAACCCATGGATGGCGAGCGTCCTCATATGAGTCCGTACTGGGCGACGGCGAGCATCCTCATATGAGCCAAGGCCTAAAAAGAACTTTTAAAAGGCCCCAGTAGCACTTAAAAAAAAAAAAATGGTGTTTAAGCGAGATAATTCCCCTCTATACCTCCTATCACTCGTCAAAGTCCAGATTCATATGCAGACGACTCTACTTGACACCACTCAATTAGTTTTCCAGAACGCCCCAGCCAGCAGTCCCTCAAAAGTAAACTTAATTAAGCCATAAAATGCTTATCTTCTGATCTAGCTACTATTTCCAATTGGGGTAGAGAAAACCTTGTTACATTTAATGCTTCCAAAACTCAATTTATCCATCTTACTACCTGTCAGGAACCTCCAAAGGACTATCCCTTATTCTTCAGCAATACAAAAATCAACCCTTCATGTTCTCGGGGTCTCTTTTTCTTCTGCTCTCACTTGGAAAGACCATATTACCAGTCTCACGAAGGCAGCCTCCCAGAAGCTGGGTGTGCTCAACCGCCTCAAGGGCTTCTTTACCCCTGCGCAGCTACTTGCTCTGTACAGGGGCACAGTGCGTCCTTGTATTGAGTATTGTTCACATGTGGGGGGAGGATCCTCTCACACCGCACTCCTAGATAAAGTAGAAAGGAAAGCCTTTTGAATCATTAACTCCCGTCCACTCACCAACTCTCTGCAATCTCTCTCTCTTCGCCGCAATGATGCATCTCTCTCACTATTCTATCGCTACTACAATAATCAGTGTTCCTCGGAGCTTTCCCAGTGTATGCCACCTCCTCTACGTAGGGTACGTAGTACCCGCCTTGTAACACAATCCCACCCCTACTCTGTGCAATTCTCCAACCCAGGAGTGAAACACTATTCTCAGACTTTCTTCTATTCAACTGCTGAGCTCTGGAACTCTCTCCCAGAATCAGTCTTTCCCTCTTCCTATGACTAAAATTGCTTCAAACTCCGAGTGTCCAGGCATTTTAGCTCAAACGTCCCTTGATTTCGGCCCTGTCACTCTTTGAAATCTGGGGGAGGCACTCGCTGCAGGCAGTTATGCCTTTTGTCTCCCTCATTCACATAGAAAAAAAAAAATCAAAATCCCCTCCTTTCCCCCCCCCCCCCCCCCCTTCAATTATCACCTATTTATCCTCTTATTCCAATATTTATTGGTGTATTTATCATGCCAATATCTCCAAACCGATCCTAGGCTGTGGTTTTGTGTGTGTCTAAGCGTGGGAAAGAGAGGAGAGAGAAAGAGACAGGCCTCAGTCACTCTCCAGGCTTCGAGAGAGGAGGGTGTGGGCCTCCCGTGTCTCTCACCTCATGAATGAATGGTTGGCAATAATTAGCGTTTTTAACCATCCAAACACTATTCCCACTTGTTTTATTGTTGTTACATATTACTATCTTCATAGTAAACGTAAAATAGGCACATATGAATAAGTAATAACGATATTTATCGTAAAATTACTATTTTAGGCGGGAATGGAGCCTAATATTGCCGCCCAGTTAAATGGTGTTCACTACACACAGCTCGACGTTTTTGGGTAAAAGTCAAGGTCAAGGGTCAAGGTAAAAAATAATGTCAATATATCATATTTTTTAGTTTTTACTAAAATATATTCCTTTCCTCTACTGAAGTTACTGGTAACATTGATATTGTATTGACTACATGTCATATACATATTCTAAAGTATAAGGTCAAAGGTCAAAATAAGATTTTTACTAGGTATTCTTATACTAACTGTTAGATTCTCACTAGGCTTATCATGTATATTCGGAATAGAACCTAAGCCAAGGTCATACAAGAAAATAGAATATTCCATTTCCAAGGTCAAGGTCACAGGTCAAGGTTAAATAAAAGGTCATTATGCTAATTTTGCTTTCTATTCATGCAAACTTCACAAAATTCGCCGAGATAGATGTATAGTAAATTAAAATGAATATGTTTATGTTTGAGACGCATATCATAAAGGTCAATATAAAGGTCAAGGGTCAAGGTCAACTATTCCATTAATATATCTGAAACTAACTGATGAATTTTAATACAATTAGGCATGCTTATTTGATTTTCCAGGGCAACGTAAATGCAAACAAAAATATTATCTTACATAAAAGTCAAGGTCACAGGTCAAAGTCAAAGGTCCACGTTTAATGTTAATATAAAATTATTACTCAAGTTTCGGAAATCTGACTGTGTTAGTTGCTTATTGCTTGAATATTATATTTATCAAATTTCATATGAATATTTTGATAGTTAAGGCCAAACTTCAATGGTCAAAACAAAAGTGTTCGTCATTTTCCCCAAACTCCCTTAGACTGTAGTAGTACTAGTAGTAATAGTCGTTCCCTAGGCTTCCTGGCCGAATATCCCTGAGCTCCTAAGGAAGGCCACGGCCGAGACCGGGTTTTCCTACAAAGTTCTGAAAGAGAGTGTTGTGTTGTTGGCATAAGTGGTTGTGTGTTATACATTCTTCCATAATGTGTTTGATATTATGTGGTGGTGTGTTACAACCCGGACAGGTGTTTTGGACGGAGTCATCCAGCCTCTTCTGATAACCCAGAAGGGCTGGATGGTATCCACATCACAGCCTAGCCAAGTGGACTCTGTCCTCACAGGAAAGGAGGGTTTCTGAATGATGTACTTCAGAGGGCCGTACATGTAGCTGAGTGTTGTATTTGAGTGGCTGGATCGATCGGTGGGTGATTTGAGTATGGATATGCTTCTAGAGGCTGGCTTGGGGTGGGCAAGGGGTAGTGAAGACGGTATTTGAGTATGATATCGTGTGCTAGGTGTTGTTTTGATTGGTTTTGGTGTGAGTGGATGTTTTGCCATGTAGTGTAGTGGGTGGTGTTGGTTTGTGGAGGCTGCAGCGAGAAATTGTGTGCATTATTTTCATATCAAGGTGATCCTTGATTTAGAAGACTTAGGTTTCTTGGTGTAGGTGGTCTGTAGGTGTGGTAGCTGTGCAATTAGTGATTATTTTGAGACCTTTGTTCTGTATGGTCTGTAGGGTGTTGTGATGTGTTTCAGAGAGGTTATAGGCCCAAACAGGGCTAGCATATTCCATCACTGAACGTATATATTGTTTGTATACTGTGGTGGAAGTTTGTTTTATGTCCAATGTTGTGTGGGCAAGCTACTTGAGGGCGTTTAGTCTTGGTGTCCGTTTGTCTTTTATGCTTGTAATATGTTGCTTAACCTCTGAAGTGCGCATGGGGGTAATTGGAAACGTCCCCCTGTGCTGACGTATTTGAGGTGTTTCCGTCACTAAAATATTCATTGTGCTATTAATAGCATTAATACTTATCCATATGCGCCTATTATGGGTTGATTATAAAGGTATTAACCTGAAACAACAATAAAACGAGTGAAAACAGCGTTTGGATGGTCAAAATCGGAGATATAGCCCTCGAGTTGTATAATGTATGGGTGAGGCAATCTGCTTTCCCGCCAATTTCCCCCAAGGCCACTGAGACACAGTCGATCGATACTCTCTCTCTCTCTCTTGCACTCGCTTGCTATCAGTGATGACCACACCCTCCAATCGGATTTCTAATGTTAGCACGAAAATATACCTCAGAATAAGGGAATAACAGGGAAAATAGGTGATAACTGAAGGAGAGGAGGAAAGTGGGGAAGGAGGGGAGGTAGAGGACTGAGATTTTGCATGGCCCAGGGGCCAAAAAAAAAATAAAATATTTTTTTTTTTTTTTTTTTTTTTTTTTTTTTCGATGTCAAAAGTTGATTTTTTTTTCTCTGACTCTTAAGAGTCTCCCCGCAGTGCGCCGGGGGAACTCTTAAGAGTCTCCCCGCAGCTCCCGGGTTAAATGACATTGATGTGTCATATGATTGTTACACCAAGGATTTTGTTTGTATGTGTGTGTGTGTTATAGGGATGTGAGGTGAGGGATATGTTAATGTTCCACTGTCCAATTTGTAAGAAGGGTCGCTGTAGATTTGGCTGGGACTAGTTTGAGTCAGTTTGCGGTGAATCAGTTGTGTAGTGTGTTGAGGTACGGTTGCTGCAAAAGTGCTCATGTGTCACCGGCCTAAGATCATCATAAAGTGGCCATCAACTTACCACTCTTAAGATTCATGAGGAACTTGCCGGGCCCGCCGTTGGAGAGGTAGAGGACACTGCTAGACTCGGGTACCAGGAGTCGGGAACAGCTCTCCGTCCAACCCCGCCTCCCGAAGCTGGAGACCGCTAGCCCGATTCTCCGCTGCAAGTATAAATGGCGAAACACCCATTTTAAGAGGAGGTTTTTAGTTTGCCCCCTAAGCCTATATCAAGGTTTTAAAAAATACCCTCAAGACCCCACTTCGAGATAAATATGTACATAATTTGGCTCGTTGAATACTCAATGGGCTACAATAAGTTTTGGTAGTGACATCCTGAGTGAAACCATTGGCAACACTCACAGCTCTCAGTCAATCTCCCTCACCATGGTAAGTAGAGAAAGCTGAAAGCCGTCTTGCTGAAGTAGGCAGGCAGGACAATTCCCATTAATATTGTCGGATATTTCGCCTGAACTATGGGTTAGTGTATCAAATATACTATATAATGCGTTTTTATATCTTTAAATAGTTATTTTTCTACTATATAAATATAATCTAAGCTAATATCCATGTACATTATAACTCGTTTGAGTATAAAACTGCTACGAGTGTTATGATATGTATGAGACAAATTCCTATATATAAGTATTTGTATAAAATTAAATATTAGGAGTAGTGACTTTTGGTTCCCTTAATTCTCTTCCTTATAACATGAGCTATACTGTATGTATCACTATAATCTATAGCTCTAAAACACCTTACAACAAAATAAACAGATAATGATGTACGGTAGTGAAGACGAGTGGGAGTTGTAGCACTGTTAACTTATACTCTTGTTCCATTATATTCATATAAAACAAAATATTGATGAAAGACAAGTTCTAAATGAATGTTTGGAGAGTGAGTGTAAAATACTTGTTATTTCATGTATACATTTTTTTTATTTTCGCTGAAAATTACAATTTACGAGGGTGCAAATTACAATTTACGAGGGTGCAAATTACAATTTACGAGGGTGCAAATTACAATTTACGAGGGTGCAAATTACAATTTACGAGGGTGCAAATTCCAATATTTTTGAATAAGCATAATTTGTTTTAGTCAACAATCTCTAGTCACATTATTGTTATCAACAATTTAATAGTTGTTGTGGGTTTTGCTATTGCAATATTGTAGATTGGTGTGTCTTCTTTTGATTGAGATAAAATATATTTTACCAAACATAATACTTGTTCAAAATCAATGTAAATTTAATATTTTGGTTACACATACATAAATGTTATTCGCCGAGTAGCCTACATTCATATAAAAACAACTATTGAGGATTAATATATTCTGATGACTTATTAGGAAAGAGAATATAAAATGTTTCTTTCATGTAAAACAACATATAATGAAATTATGACATTATAAACTCGGAAAAAACTATTAAATATTTGTTTTGTATTGATATTCAATGATACTTTAATCTAACAGGATTATTGTTTCTAGTTTCATAATAGTATGAGTCTTGCTCTATCTTTGAATGTATAGTACAGTCGTGCTAATAAGTGATGTCTCGGCACCAATTATATTTTGATCAATAATTGGTATCGGCAATAGCTAAGCTTCATGTCTTCATATCCAGTGAAATATACAAACATGTTCCTACACTTACCCACCCTATTCAACATCTGACAGACATTAATACAGCACAGAGCGAGCCAAAAGTAATGACAGCTGGGACCTGACTTATTAGCGCGACCGTACATAGCATGTATAGGTGATTGTTGTGGATTAAAACAGAGCGATGATAAACGTGAATTGTCTCGCGGTAGTGCAATTAGCGCTTGAGAGTGAATAGTAGTGGTAATAGGTTTCCAAAAAACTTAAGCCAGCTTGCTAGAGTTAAGTTATCCGATAGAATTAGATTAACAATACAAAAAGGTGTATAAGGTACAAATTAAGTGTAGAAATAATGGTATGTTATGGGGTAAAGCGTGAGGTAGAAACATTATGTCGCTCAAAAGTCAAGTCGACACTACCCTCTTATGCCGGTACCCCAGCCCAACTTATCCCTGTATAGATAAATACAGTGAATCTATTAAGGGGGCATGTATCTGTTGTTGTTTTTTGCCTATTTATTTACTTATAATATATACTGTATATGTTTTAGTTTCCTCGCTAGACCTTAATACAAATTAATTAATCACCCCCAAGATCCCCCTTCGAGATAAATGTGTACATTTTTCAGTAAAAAAAAATCCTGGCCAAAGACCAATTCCTCCTGAAATTTCAGGCTCGCTAGGAATAAATTTACACCTAATGGCACGAAAATATATTTATATTGACAAAGAATGGGAGTTAATAGTCTTAAAATCGCCATACTAACGGGCCGAACGTCTTGCAATCTGAAAACTAAGGGTGATAAACATGTGGGAGAAGGGGATGGGGGGGGGGGGGGGGTTACAAGACAACCACCCCTCTATAGAAAATATGAAATATACAGTGTATTGGAAAACAAATAACGATAAGGACAAAGAAGAAGTCGTGTACATAATAACTAGAACGGTGATCTAGACTCTGGAAACAGATGTTGAGAACAGTTCCAAGACCAGTCCCATCCGAAAGTACTCCAACCTAAAAATACAATTCGTCCCTGTAAAATTCAAACAAATTGACATAATTAACCCTTGCTATACCGGCAACGTCTTATATAATTTAATCTAGGTATATTTAGACGATTTTGTGCAGTTTAAGAAGGATCTGGGGTAGTAAAAAGGGTTGAGTGAGATAGTTCGCAGTCTGTTAATTGCTGGAGGCTCTTTTGAAACTGAATAAAATCGTCTCATCGGAGCAAGAATGAAGTTAGAAAAACATCGCCGATATAAAAGTGGGTAATTAGAGGAAAGGACAAGAACAGAAGGCAACAGTTCGTATTATCCTGTAGATCATCCAGAGAGATAAAATGAATAATGTCTTAAAATAGATTCAGATAACAGGAGTCTTGATTATCCTTGGATCCAACCCCACCTGCCGGAACTCGAACCCGCTCGTCCGATCCGCCACAGCAACAAAAACTGAATGTATTAAGGAGGGTCACCTGCTTTGTTTATTTTTCAGCATTGTATAGAGAAATCCGGCTTCACCGGGGACAGTTTTTTATCGAAAAATGTACAAATTTAGCTTGCTGTCAAAACAAATATATATATATATATGCTGGCTCGCTACCGCTCGCCAGGAAAATATTGACACCTGGAAGGGGGTATGCGTCTTAAAACAGTAGGCTGAATGGGGCCGAATGGATACAAGCCAGAGAAATAGAGAAAACAAGTAGGTCACCCCCCTTAACCCTATCTGATATGACGAGGGTATTTTTGGACTTCCCCCATTTCGCTCAAATACTTTGAAGACGTAAATAACAGACATAAATGTGGTGTTCTAGTGGACCATGGAAAACAACTTTCAGTTAATGAAAAGTTAAAATAAAAAATGATAAAAATTTCATTAAAGGGTACACCAATTGCATAAGAGAATGTGACCCTTAATAGAACGTAAAGACAGTGTGAAGGACACTGGAGTGTTAATGTGAACGTAAAGACAGTGTGAAGGACACTGGAGTGTTAATGTGAACGTAAAGACAGTGTGAAGGACACTGGAGTGTTAATGTGAACGTAAAGACAGTGTGAAGGACACTGGAGTGTTAATGTGAACGTAAAGACAGTGTGAAGGACACTGGAGTGTTAATGTGAACGTAAAGACAGTGTGAAGGACACTGGAGTGTTAATGTGAACGTAAAGACAGTGTGAAGGACACTGGAGTGTTAATGTGAACGTAAAGACAGTGTGAAGGACACTGGAGTGTTAATGTGAACGTAAAGACAGTGTGAAGGACACTGGAGTGTTAATGTGAACGTAAAGACAGTGTGAAGGACACTGGAGTGTTAATGTGAACGTAAAGACAGTGTGAAGGACACTGGAGTGTTAATGTGAACGTAAAGACAGTGTGAAGGACACTGGAGTGTTAATGTGAACGTAAAGACAGTGTGAAGGACACTGGAGTGTTAATGTGAACGTAAAGACAGTGTGAAGGACACTGGAGTGTTAATGTGAACGTAAAGACAGTGTGAAGGACACTGGAGTGTTAATGTGAACGTAAAGACAGTGTGAAGGACACTGGAGTGTTAATGTGAACGTAAAGACAGTGTGAAGGACACTGGAGTGTTAATGTGAACGTAAAGACAGTGTGAAGGACACTGGAGTGTTAATGTGAACGTAAAGACAGTGTGAAGGACACTGGAGTGTTAATGTGAACGTAAAGACAGTGTGAAGGACACTGGAGTGTTAATGTGAACGTAAAGACAGTGTGAAGGACACTGGAGTGTTAATGTGAACGTAAAGACAGTGTGAAGGACACTGGAGTGTTAATGTGAACGTAAAGACAGTGTGAAGGACACTGGAGTGTTAATGTGAACGTAAAGACAGTGTGAAGGACACTGGAGTGTTAATGTGAACGTAAAGACAGTGTGAAGGACACTGGAGTGTTAATGTGAACGTAAAGACAGTGTGAAGGACACTGGAGTGTTAATGTGAACGTAAAGACAGTGTGAAGGACACTGGAGTGTTAATGTGAACGTAAAGACAGTGTGAAGGACACTGGAGTGTTAATGTGAACGTAAAGACAGTGTGAAGGACACTGGAGTGTTAATGTGAACGTAAAGACAGTGTGAAGGACACTGGAGTGTTAATGTGAACGTAAAGACAGTGTGAAGGACACTGGAGTGTTAATGTGAACGTAAAGACAGTGTGAAGGACACTGGAGTGTTAATGTGAACGTAAAGACAGTGTGAAGGACACTGGAGTGTTAATGTGAACGTAAAGACAGTGTGAAGGACACTGGAGTGTTAATGTGAACGTAAAGACAGTGTGAAGGACACTGGAGTGTTAATGTGAACGTAAAGACAGTGTGAAGGACACTGGAGTGTTAATGTGAACGTAAAGACAGTGTGAAGGACACTGGAGTGTTAATGTGAACGTAAAGACAGTGTGAAGGACACTGGAGTGTTAATGTCAGAAACGATGGGATTAATAGAACATAATAAGGTCAAAGTTGCAGCTGCGAAACGGTTAATGGGTTAGATTCAACGTATATTTAGAACACGCAGTGAATTGCCTATGATAACGCTCTTCAAATCCCTGATGCTACTGCGGATAGAGTCATGTAACATATTATAATCCTCATGCAAAGCCTAGGACTCTAGGTGATATATAGGATTTACAAATTGTACAAAGGAACTTCACCTCGCATATAAACTCGGTAAAACCTCAACACTTTTAGGAGCGCTTAAAATTACCGAAGCTATATTTATTGGAGCATAGAATCAAACGATACTAAAGAGTATACACATGGAAAATCGCCGACGGTTTAGTACCAAGTCTGCACACCCCGATAGTTATGAAATTCAGTAATGGGAGAGGCTCGGAATGCGATATTCCTGCGATCAAAAAATGTGGGAGCTTTGGGCTCATTGCGAGTGGCTTGGTTATCGTATATCTATAATGTATATCGTATATAGATGACCACGTCTCTTCAATAAACTTCCACGGAGAGTAACAGACATGAGGGGAATCTCTTTGGACAACTTCAAGAGAGCCCTGGATCGGAACTGGGAAAGGTGGCAGATAACCCATCTTCGTAGGAGAATATTCCACCTCTTCGAATAGTCCGCTGCACCAAATCACAACCAACAACGGGGGGCATTGCACTCATCGTTGCTACTATAGTCTGTGTTTTGCCAGCTGATGATAAGTTGACATGCTCCCACCTTGTTTATTCTGCTATTATGGAGGCTTAGTAGAGAAATATGTCGTTAATTTATGAACATTTGGCTTTAATAATTATGTTGCCGAGATATAATAATTTAATATTTTTCTATTAAATATCGATAAAACAACGACTAAGATATTTAATTTACCGTCAGCTAACAATAAAGCTACTATAGCTGTGTAGTGAAGACATCAGAGGTAAATGTATCCCCAACCTACCTTCAATATCTCTACCTTGTGCCACTTCTGGGCCGTGTGGAAGTGGCACTGTTTGCTGCGTCTGAAGGTAGGGCCAACCAGGGTAGCCACAATGGAGGTGTTGCCATCACTGACCTTCACCAGGGCCTCCCAGTCAGAGGTGTTGGTCAGGGGCAGGGGGCTCAGGGAGTGACCTAGGTACTCCAACACTGTACCTGATGGAAAATACAAACAGTAATTTAAGGGGAGGTTTTTAGTTTGTTTCTTAGACCTCCATCAAGTTTAAAATTACATCCCCTTGAGCCTCTTTCAAGATTAATTTGTACATTTTTCCGTAGAAAATGTCCCGGCCAAAGGCCGGTTCTTCTTAGATTACAGGCTCGCTATCGCTCGCTAGGAAAAATTTGACACCTAGATGGCACGAAAGGTCTTAAAATTGACAGAAATGGAGCAAAGGTTCTTAAAATCGCCAAACTAATGGGACTAACCTCTTAATATCTCAAAAGCAATGGGGCTAAACATGAGGGAGAAAGGGGTCTATCATGTTTCCATCACTGTGACAGGGGGTGGAGGGAGTGGCTTAGATATTCTAACACTGTACCTGAGGAAGGAGACCACTAATAACTTAACCCCTTCAGCAAGATGATGCCTTTTCTCCTCTTAAGGGGGGTGACCTGCTTTTTATTATTTCTGTCCTTTTCTCTCTTTCTATGGCTTGTATCCATTCGGCCCCATTCAGCCAACTATATTAAGAAGTTTATCCCCATCTAGGTGTCGATTTCTTCCTGACGAGCGATAGCGAGCCAGCATTATATGAAGAAATCCGGCTTCGCCGTAGACATTTTTCTATCGAAAAATGTACAGATTTAGCCTGCTGTCTAACAAAAATAAAAAATATGCTGGCTCGCTACCGCTCACCAGTAAGAAATTGACACCTGGATGGGGATAAACGTCTTAAAACAGTAGGCTGAATGGGGCCAAAGGGATACAAACCAGAGAAAGAAAATAAAAGGACAGAACAAAAACAGGTTACCCTCCTTAAGCCGGTATCACACGAAAGACTTTATAGTCAACATTCGATGATCAACATTTTCCTGGCAACATTTCTGGAGTATTATGCCCTGGTATCGGAAACTAGACTGTTGATAGAAGAATTTAGGTAAGAGAAAAATATTAAATGTTTACCTCATAAGCTGCCAGACCAGTGTTTAGGATAAACGTTGGGTGAAAAAGCGCTCGTGTGATACCGGCTTTTATTCTACATAAAGTTATACGATGTTATACAGTTTAAGAAGGACCTATGCTATTCAGCAGTTTTATTGAGATTGTATTAACCCCTGTGAGTCTGGGTCTTAGAGGTAGACTGGTTTAACAGGTTTAACGTTACGTTAATTAATACAACTAATCACCCCTGCGTGAAAGAAGGTGAAAGCAAACAGTCCTCAAAACATCGTACAGGTAGACAAGATGCAGGTTTCTAAACTGCATGCGGCCACTGTAGGATCTGATGCTTAGCAAAGAAAGTAAGTTACGGATTTAGAGAACTCTTAACTAATAAGCAGGAATAAATACTAGTGATAGGACCTACAGTGTATGATGGCATAGGTATAATTAAATAAAGGCAGCAACTCGCAACATAACCACATACAGGTGTGCTTCTCACTCTTAGTCAGGCAAGCCTGCTCGGACAGAGTCTCTAAGCCACACCCTGACTCACAATGCTCACAAAGACGGTAAACTGTGGCACAATAACAAGCATACAGATATAATAAACCGCTAGCTGTTAATCTGCCAGGTGGCAGAGGTCTAGCCGGAAGGATATAGGCTTCGGATACCCGGGCTGAGCCACCTGCTCTAGCCTAGGGACGTTCCCAAGTCTGTGCGCCAAATTACTCTAATTGAAAGGGTGCTCTCTTGAGAGACTCAGATCCCAAGTATCTGACTCTCTCCTGGCGACCCTAAAACAAACGTAAGACGTGCTAACGCAGTGGTGAGTGGACTAGGCAAGGGCCCTCACACAACACAACACTAGACACACAGGCACACAGACAAGAAAATGCCCCCAGACTCCCACGGGTATCCTAGTAAAGTTGTGCAGGTCCACAGGACTCGCACCTGCAGACTTTACTTAAAGGATCGCAAAAAAAACTCCCCTCCGGTCTAGCCCCTGCTCACCTGCCACAAGAACACACTAGCAAGCATGAAACTACCAAATATGAGACAACAAAAAAGCTTCCTAGGTCTCATTAACAATTACATCTCTGCATAAGGCCCAAAATCCTATCTAATTATCTGAGAGCTCGTCGTTAATACAATAATAGATATAAGGTCTATCAAGGGGATGGGATAATTAAATAGATTGGTGAAGTAGTGGAAAGAAGGTATACAAAGTAAGAGAGAAAGTTTCTAAGTGGGGTTGAGAGGGATTGATATCAAGGGGGTCCGAAGGGTACGACAGTGAGGTGAGCTCTGAGTCTTGAATCTGTCTGGACCCCACCCTAGGCATGCAAAATACATCCCATGCTTGGCAACACTCAACACAGTTGCCGGGTCAAAATCCTCTACCCCTTGCGTGAGTCGAAACTAAGCCTAACATTGCGATCAGATTGGCAACATCAGGCTCGTCCCAAGCTAGTCTCTCCGCGCCCGCGCAAAGCAACGTCCCCCAACCGGTCTCTCTCTCCCGCTCGTCTCCTCCCACTCTCACTAGACTTACATCTTATATATTATAATGAAACAATCAACTATCGAGAATAAAATATACTAAGATGTGTTGGTTAAGAATAAGGGCAGCTTCAAGCTGTGAAACAACATAAGAATATCCCAGACATTAGTTACATTGTCGTAGGATATATACTAAGGAAAAGCCGGTCGGCCGGCTGCCGCCAGCCGGTTTCTAAACGGCTGGGCAGCCGACACTCGCGCATGCCCGCACGTGGCTACTATGCAGGAGCGTCACACCTCCCCCAAGATATAAGACACTTGACTAAGTTCTTCATATCTAACAGAAAGCTTCTCATAGTACCACACACTGTTGCGACACAAGGCACTATATATAAAAAAAATAAAGACTGTTGCACTCCACCGAGCAAATTCAACTAACTTAGCGACAATAAGCGAAAACATTCAACTTAGATACTGCCACAACATCTTATACAAAATTCTACACGTTATAAAAATAAAGAGTTTTTATAAATTTTTTTGTGCTTTTTTAATTTTTTTTTCGGCTGAACTACAGTGACAGCCTATTTTCCTCCACACTCAACCCTCAATCCTGTAGCAGTCTAACCAACATCATCCACCCTTGATAGACAATCCGCGATCACGTTATCAGAACCGGCAATATGGCGTATGTCCAAATTATACTCCTGAAGCATGAGTGACCACCTGGTCAGCCTCATATTCCGGTTATGAAACTGATTCAAGAATTTCAGAGGGTGATGATCGGTATAAACCACTACGACTGGTCCGAAAGCCGGAACATATACATCGAAGTGCCTGAGCGCCAGCACTATCGCCAGGAGTTCTTTTTCAATTACAGAGTAATTCCTTTGTGCACTATTGAATTTTTTACTGTAAAAACTCACTGGATGTTCGATACCTTCATCATCTGTCTGTAACAAGACAGCCCCAGCCCCTATGCCACTGGCATCAGTCGCCAGCTGAAAAGGTCTGCTGAAGTCCGGGGCCCTGAGTAAGGGGTGGGTACATAACAGGTGTTTCACCAAGGAAAACGCCTCTGCACACTCAGGAGACCACCGGAACTTCTTGTCCTTAGATAACAAGTCAGTTAAAGGTGCAAGTACAGTCGAATAGCCTTTGATGAAGCGACGATAATAGCCTATCATACCTAGAAACCGCATGATTTGTTTCTTAGTCGTAGGCTGGGGAAACTGATCGATGGCTTTGATCTTTGTCTGTGGAGGGCACACCTGACCCATCCCCACCTCGAACCCCAGGTACAAAACTGTGGCTTTGACAAAATCGCACTTACCCAGGTTTACCACCAAACCTGCTTCATTCAGTTTATTAAAAAGCTGTCCGATGTGAGCACAGTGACTGTTAAAATCATCGTCGTATATTATGACATCATCTAGGTACACCGTACAGTTGGGAATGTCGGCTACAATGTCGTTCATTAATTTCTGAAATGTTGCAGGGGCATTTTTCAGCCCGTATGGCATAACATGGCAACGATATGTGGCACCGTCCACCACAAACCCACACACCTCTCGCGCTCGCTCAGACAAGGGCACTTGCCAATAACCCTTAACAAGGTCTATCTTAGTGAGGAACTTGGCCTTTCCTATCTTATCCACACTGTCGTCTATGGGAGGGAGAGGGTAGGCATTTGTGGGGGTTAAACCATTCAACCTGCGGAAATCTGTACAAAACCGCACCTTGCCATCTGGTTTGGGCTGCAGTGTGACGGGGGAAGTCCACCTTACTGCACCCTCAGAAATCAGCCCACGTTTCAGCATATAATCCAGCTCTTCCCTAAGTGCTGGTAATTTAATAGGGGGAACACGGTATGCCACTGATTTAAAGGGCGGGTGGTCCCCAACATCGACATCGTGCACCGCTTGAGTAGTGAGGCCAGGATGCTCTGCGAAAACAGCTGCGTTTGAATCAAACAAGTGCTGCACAACTACACGCTGTTGCTCAGGCAGGTGCAATATCAACTCGTGAGCCACTTGTCTAGAATTCCCCGCCCACTGATCCGCGGAAACATGACAGTCCCAATTATCCTCCCCCGCAGCTTGACTGTCCCTTCCTACTTCTCGACCACGATCGCTGCAGATCAACACCGGGACAGTGAGAGGCTCGGAGGGGCGCCTCACATACTCTTTCATCAGATTTACATGGCAAAGTTGGTTCTCTTTCTTACGATCAGGAGTAGCTACTAAATAGTCGAGATCAGAAACCTTCCTTACAACCCGATACGGACCAGAATACTTGGCAGACAAGGGGTGTCCTACCAGAGGCAGTAGTATCAGTACTTCCTGATCTACTTCAAACTCCCTCAGCTTCACCTTCTGGTCGTATCTGTCCTTCATCTGAGCTTGTGAACTCTTAAGGTTCCGACCTGCTACCTCCAAGCTCTTTAGCATTCTCTCACGTCTTTCAACTACATACTTTAGAAGCGAGCATGGCTTTGTGACTCCCTCCCAGATCTCCTTGACTATGTGGAGGGGCCCCCTGACCCTGTGTCCAAAAACCAACTCGTTCGGGCTAAATCCCAAGCTCTCCCCAGGTACTTCTCTCGCAGCAAATAAAACGTATGGGAGACCTAGATCCCAGTCCTTCCCATTCTCCATGCAATAACACCGCAACATACTCTTGAGAGTCGAGTGCCACCTTTCCAAAACTCCCTGACTCTCGGGATGGTAGGCAGATGACACCACAGACACTATCCCATGTTGCTGCATGGTCTGCTTAAACAGAGCAGAAGTAAAATTGGATCCCTGATCAGACTGGATCTCCTGAGGGTAGCCATAACTAGAGAAATAGACAAGTAGGTTTTTGACAACAGTCTTAGCCATCCCGTTGCGCATGGGGTAAGCATCTGGATACCGTGTTGCTACATCCATTACAGTTAGTAAAAATTTATTGCCGGCACTAGTGGGGGGTGTGACGCCTCCCGGCGTTAACAGAATGGTTGCGTGGGGCATTGCAGCTCGCTAGTGCTCGCCAGGATGGGGGGATGGGCTACAGTTGTCCTAGAATGATCTGCTTTATTTTATTAGTGTCGTGTTGCCACAGACAGTCTAGAAATGGTCTTTGTTTTGGTCTGTGACCGCGCCTTATATTTTATATTCGCTATAATATAAATTTTGCTTGTGTGGGAGGCGAGCGAGAGAGGGTGAGGGGGTACACCTGGCAGCGGGGTGCGCTATGACGCGGCTCGCTTGGGCGCTGACGGCGTTGGCGGCCGGGTGGTCAACTAGTCCCTTCCCATCGCGGCCGCGTGTTCTTTACCAGCTCAGAGCTTGCCTGACACGCGTATCGCCTACATCCTTTGCAATTCTGTCCCCCATACTCGCCACTTTGCATACTATTCCTCTCTCTCGACTTCTCCTTTCTCATTCTCTAATCTTTATTAAAATCCCTTCTGGTTTCAGCATAGACGTTCACCGTCGACCAGTCGTATTGTACGCGAAGCTCTCAGAGATTTCCATGTATTAGGCTTTATTGAGGTTTGGAGAGACGGACTCTTCCGTATGTGTCCTCTCTCGGGAAGGTTGTAGACCGGTATATGTCTCCCTGGCAAGGTGTTGAGTGATTCTGCTTGGTTATCTAAAGCTAGACTAGGGGTAAGGTTACTGTGTCGTTGTCTCCGATGTGTGCAGTGTTAGCTAAGCCCTGCACGACATCGACAGGTACTGTGGGAGCCTAGGTTGTCTTCGGGTGGGTTTACTTTGCGAGCACAGCGCTGTGGTGTGAGAGGGCCATAGCCTATCCCTCACAACATAGTGCTGCCTCTTTGTGTTGACTTCTGAGGGATCGCCAGGATAGAACTAGGTACTAGAGACCTAGATTTATCAAGAGAGCATCCCCGTCATATAACGTAATCTTCATTATACTACATTCGGACAACGTTAGGCTACGAGCCGCATGCTCGCCCATTGTTGCCCTGCCTTGATACCCCAGCTAGACTTTATTAACTGAGCAGACACTGGTTAGAGATAAGCCTCATTATTATATGTATGCAACATTATTATTCACTGCACTTTTGAGCCGAGCTTGTTGTTGAGTTGCACAACCCTAGTAGGCTGTTGCGTTGTGTCACGAAGCATTTCTTTAGTTGTCGAGCATTACTACCTTTGCGCAGTCTTTATTATTCGCCTGCCTATTATTACTATATGTCCTAGCATTTATTGTGACCCGTATTCTGCATTATATTTGTTCAAGATTCTTTACGAACATCTTCCCAGCATCAGACTTATTTCAGAAGTTTCCAGTTGATGTTGCAGGATTAGCATTGCACTTTCTTTAATACAGGAGTGCCAGTTATTTGAGTATCTACCATAACGTTAATTAATCACGTTAACTATCTTTTCTTTGTGTAACATAATAGAGTAATCTTTTACTGTTTGAGAATAGGCTGTTTCATCGAGCGTCAGCCTAGTGTGTGTGCACCAGTTACCGAGTCATAGGATACCT
>CM064538.1:7415102-7565345 GCA_032716605.1 Paralithodes platypus | reverse complement strand
GTGTTGAGCCTATAATTGGGCTTTGTAATTGATTTGGGGTTGTGTGGGACAGGGATCTGCCTTGCTTAGGCCAATCGGCTTTCTGCAGACTCCCATTTTCTTATGTTCTTATGTTCTTATGTTCTTATTTGAAATAATCTAATTTATTTATTTCACTCCCAACGCCAAACACCTCCCAATGACATTAACTATACTGTAGCATGTGATCCTCCCGGGATTCGAACCTGGGTTACAACATACAAATATTAAACGCTCTAACCATTATGAGAGGAAGAAGAAGAGAAGGAGTGGAGGAGGAGAGGAATAGTAGGTCAGATTTGCAGAGCTGTGAGAGGCTTCTATTAAGTAGAGGATGGGTATAGGATGAGGGATAGATGGAGTGTGTGCCGAGATGCAAATACATGAAAATAAAGTAGTAATTGCCTGGATCTTCAAAATGTGTAGACTAGCATGGGAGAATGGAATAGTCCCAGAATGCTGGAAATAAGCTCTAATAGTGTCCTTGTTTAAAGGGAAAATATGTAGAGTGTGTGGTAATCACACGGGGGTATGTGGGAAGGTGAAATTGACCCACGAACTGGAGACGTATACTTACAATCCCTAATATCTTTACACCCTTAGTTCGAGGTGAGTGGAAGCCAGGGGCGGGATACTCAAAGAATCTTATGGAGCTCCTATGGTGCCATATCACCCAGATTTCATCTTAGCACCCCCATGTGCCCTTCTGAGCCCATACTCAAAGCTTTTCACGTGGGTGGCCATCTAGGAAAAGATGGCCGGATGCCGCCTTAGCTTATGTAGCCTCCAGGGGGTTCCATAAGTCCACTAAGGTGAAATCTAGACTAAATAAACTGTAATAACATGATAGTACCCATACCGCCACTTGACAAGGACTGACAAGATCGGGAGGGTCTGTACGCAGCCAGATACCTTACCCCACTGCCGAAAATGTACAAATATTATATTATATTAGATTAGATTAACCTAACTTAACCTAACCTAACCCTAATATAATATAATATAATATAACATAACACAAATAACAAAATCAAAATATAAAAATATACTAAACTTCGAGTGGGATCAAACACTGGATTTCTGGAATGCCAGGCGGGAGTTCTAGTGACTGTACTGCAGAGCAAGCTGGCAGGAACGGTTTGAAGGGTACATTTAAACGCGGGGAACAGGGGGCGGGGCCAAGGGAGGCTTACATTTTCGCGCATGCGTAGAGGGTAAGGTATTCGGCTGGGTACATTCCCTCCCACAAGATCAGCAGACGACGGACTCAATGTTGACAACTTATATTCGTTAATGTAATATGACAGTGACTCGTAACACTTAATATATATTGTCAGTTTATCTTTTTAGCATGGAACTAGATAAATAACATAACCAAACAACCTAATCTAACCTAACCTAAGTACACTGGCTTGTTTAGGTTAGAGTAGGCTAATTCTATTTTTTAAATATTATATACAAATATAAAAACATTATAAAAACCTAGCAATTCTAAAGGTTTTCGGGTCATGGGTGTACCCTCATCGGTGTTACTGGTATGTTTGCATGGACGTGCTGTGTAATTTTCTAAATAACCATAACCTTTATTATGTACGGTACCGAAATACTACTGTAACTAAATTTCAATAACAAGTAAGTAATGAGCGTGTACAATTAAATATCACGGCACTAGGGATAGATAAACTCCACGTGCGTGTGCATACAATAATGGAAAATCAGCTGTTGTTGTGGGGGTGGTATTCTCCTCTCGTGATTGGCTGAATTCCTTCCTTTCGTTTCATTTCTTTGAAAACACCGGGATAAAAGGAACGTTCATGATTGGCTGAGCGAGATCTGGCGCTATCTCGCCATAGTGAATTAAGGACCACTTAAGGCGCTTTATAAAAGTATTGAGTATGCTGGAATTCACCTTAACTATAACGCCATATCCATGCCATAGTAGAAGGCGCCAGAGGACCGCTATGGCATCGATATCGCCGTAATATTTGAAGCTCTTTGAGTATCCCGCCCCATGATTATAGCAGTATCATGCGAGCGGACACGGCCACTTTATGATGAGACGCTTCACTCACCTCAACCACCCACAACTCATGAGCACAGTTATGAAGCAGTATTGAATCCATTGCTATAACTTGTTACGTTGTTATAATATTATAAATGTATTTCAAGACACCACAAAAGACACTTAGAATGATTTGTTACTATTGTATTAAGTATTATAAGTTTGCGGATGATATAGTTCTGATGAGCGATAATGAATGGGCGTTGCAGGGTCTGGTAAATGAGTTTGTAACAGTGTGCGAAAAACGGAATTTGAAGGTAAATGCGGGGAAGAGCAAGGTTATGGTCTTCGAAAGGGGTGAAGTCACAGAGTGTGAGGTGAAGTTGAACAGTCAGGCTATGGAGATTGTCAGCTCTTTTAAGTATCTGGGCAGTGTGTTGAGTAAAGATGGGACTATGGATGAAGAAGTGCGGGAGAGGGTGCAACAGGGGAAGAGGGTTGTAGGAACGTTGAAAGCAGTAACAAGAAATAGAGTGGTCAGTATGGAAGTGAAGAAGTCCTTGCATGACAGTGTGGTAATCCCGACACTAACTAACGGAAGCGAAGCATGGACGTTCGGGAAGAGACTCAGACCAAGAGTGAGAGTGGTGGAAATGAGTTACTTGAGAAGTGCATGCGGAGTTATATGGAGGGATAGACAGACGAATGAGGAAGTAAGAAGGAGGTGTGGTGTGGAGGTAGGTGTGCTGGAAAGTGTGAAAAGAAACAACTTGAGATGGTTCGGCCATATGGAACGTATGATAAGCGAGAGATTGACTAAGAGGGTGTACGAGAGCGAGGTGGAAGGACAGAGAGGGAGAGGTGGAAGGATGGAGTGAGGAAGTATATGAATGAAGGCGGTGCTGGTTGGGAGGAGGGGCGTCGACTGACTGGGGATAGAGGTGCATGGGAGCGGTTCGTTCGTGGCCACACCTTCGGGGATCACGGCGTCAGGCAATAGATAGATAGATAGATTGGGTATTCTGCAGAACAACTACTCCTCGATTATGGGATTCCTGTCTCGTGGATTTTTTTTTTCGCTCTTACCTTACTCAGGGGATCTTAGTGATGTGCGGATAAGTCCTACTTTTCTTGTTTTGTCAATTTAATTTTCACTCCCCTATAACATTATCAGAGTTATTTTTGTACAGCAAGTCCAGGGCACTGTTGTTGTTGTTACTATTAAAGGGCCTTCGGGTGGATGCCACCTGCTTGGCCCTAGAAGACTAACCGTCAGTGGGACCCTATACTATATCGGCAACATGAGTCGCCAAGAGGAAGACACATAAGGCACGAGAGAGCTGAGAACACACATCCGCATCCCGGACACCGTGGCCTAACAAGAGCCCTAAGCTGAACCCCCGAGACGACAAACGGCAAACCGAGTCCCTAAGTTTGACCCTGTGACTATAGAACCGCGGACACACCTCCACCAGATGCTCAGGGGTTTCGGGCTGTCCACACCAGCGACAGTCCGGGCACCGTACCATGCGGAGTCGGAACAGGTGTGCCGACAGCGCAGTGTGTCCAATACGCAGCCTGGCCAGCGAGACATCGAGTTTCCGCAGGGGGTGTCGACTCCAAGGCTGGGGGCACGAATCCCACCGGTATCTCCCCCATGGTCGTCTGTAGCAACAGCACCCGTAGCTCCCTGTCCCAAAGACCGCGACTAGCCCGCCCGACAACCCGGGCATGCGTCCTCGCATCCATGTCAACCGACTCAACCTCTACCGAATCGTGCGCCAGCGTCGCCGCAGCATCAGCCACCGTGTTGCCACGAATGCCCGAGTGCGCAGGAACCCACTGGAGGACCACTTCCCACGGATGACCTAAAAAGTGAACCAGCAACACCTGGATGGCGAAGACAAGACGAGGATATGTAGCCGGGCGGGCCGCAAGGAGCAGATGGAGGGAGGCTTGGGAATCCGAGTACAAGACGACCCGTTGAGGCCGAATATGACACCGCACAAACTCCAGGGCTCGGAGAATGGCAAACAGTTCCGCCGCTACGATGGGATGGTGTCCAGACAACCTCCAGGTCTGGCAGAGGGAGAGGTCCTCGTAGTAGACAGCCGCGGACGAGGAGGCCGGAGGGACGCAGGAACCATCCGTGAAGACACCGAAGTGCCCCTGATAACACGACCCCACCAGCTCAGCAAAATAGGCCCGGGCAAGTCCAGCATCCCAGGGCACTGTTTACATTCTAGCCTCCTTGGAGGCTCCTCCCCGATGTTTAGTAGCCAATCAGAGTGGAGCTTCACCTACAAAAGTCAGTACATTTTTATTGGTACTTTCCTGTTATCGACAGCCAAAGCTGAAGATTGCAGAGTAAACACCATAGACTTTATCCCATCAATTTTGTTTTATAGTTTTAATACCCAATTAACAGGTGTGTGGGGGCGGCAGCCCCCACCCATAATACTATGATAGGTTAGGTAATGTTGTTAGGTTAGGCTAATGTCTTTTTAAAGTTGACTAAATCGAGTAAACTCTTAGATTGTTTGGGAATCTGAATTACAATTAACCCTTGTATAGAGGGGGGGGGGGGGGGGGGGGGTTTGGGCTTATTTGGGCATATTCAGGCCCTCATAAATGATAAATCAAGTATCTGCATGAAAAACAAATGTATTCAGCAAAAAACTAGGTGCTAAAAGCTTCAAAATGGGACCAGAACGAGCTACGTAGCACTCGTGGTTCTCATACAGTGTTACCAGTAACATGGGAGTTTAGCATATAACGGCATATTTTTCCCACCTATGCTAACTACTGGCTACACTGCCGGCCTCTCGAGAACAATGGGAACATGAGTTAATGGGCGGCGGTAAGCCCTGGGATTCGGCTGTCTGGCCCGCTGCGCTCGCGGCCATTTGCACTCGATTTTAACCCTTTAAAAGCCTTAATAATGCTCCTAACTTGCTGCAAATTGGAGGCGGACTTAAGTCCGCCCCCGATCTTTAAGGGTTCACAATGCAAATCCTAATAAAAAGTGCTTTCCGCACTTTCTAGCATAAAATACACACTTACAAAGCATTAAAATACATAAATAAAATAAATAAAACCTAAAATAACAGGAGTTGTAGTTATGCAGAATTACCGATAGATTATAAGTATTAACACTCAAAGAGCGGGTGGTAGAGTATATTTCACCGTGCCGCCCAGCGTTTTTTTTTACCATAAATGGCGTTGTTTCCGTGCACTTTTTCATGCATAAACAAGACCCAGAGCGTATTACAATTATGTATCCCTGAAAGGGCGTAAATTGAGCTTTCCAATGACACCAGAACCATCCTTCTAGAGATCACTGGTTGTCTTGCAACGATTGTGCAACCGAAGGGCAAAATCGCTAATATACGGTCATTTCGTTACATAATTACGTGTGTAGCGAGGGAGGGAGGGTGGAGTAGTGTGGAGTACATGTCAGTAGAACCACGGCGGCCGTGGCGAGCGGTCATGAGGTAACCTACGCTCCTCCCGTCGCTCGTCTCTCTCTCGGAGCCAATATTGCGCCAAAATTGCACACAGACTTAAGTCGGGCCCCGCCACATAGTCCAGATTTTTTGATACGGACTTAAGTCGGGCCCCGCTAAAGAAGGGTTAATATTAGCAGTAATATTCAAGGTATCAGTGTTCTAATCTTTCAAAATTAACTGGTGTTTCGTGAGAATTGTAAACACCCCAAAAAACTATTTCGCACAACGAACAGGTTCACAATACTGTATGTATGGGAAACCCAGACTGTAAGCATTCAAAGAGTGTATGAAGTGGTAAGAATGCATTCGTTTCAGTTATTAACCATATTATCAGTCAAACTTCCTGACTGTAAATATGTGGTAGGAAACAGAGACAATGTTTGTATTCATATATGTGAAGCACTGCTTTCATCATCGTCAACCATTTTCTCACTCCCTTTCTGTACCGGTAGCATTATTGTTCATTATGTTCTGGCAACTATGAGACGACTTCATTCAGCTTAAGAAGGATATCTACCAATTAAGAGGCTACAGACTATCTCAATTAATTATTTTAGCTACCATACATCCTTTCTAAGCTTCATAAAATCGTGTAAATGTAGGCAGAATGTAATAGAAAAGACTTTGCCGGTACGGAAGGGGTGGAGTATCGTGTCCGCTGACCTCACTGTGCTACAGACTGTCTTAATTAATCCTCTTAGCTACCATATATCCTTCCAAAACTTTATAGAATCGTCTAAATGCAGCTGAATAAAATAAAATATACGTTATCGTTATCGGTACTGGTAGGGTTAAAGAGTTACTTCAATAAATACTTCTAAATGGCGTCTTCTGCTTCAAAGAATGTTTTCAATTGCTCATATTCTGTACTACCAAAAAATAAAAAATAAAAAATAATGAGGGATAGACAGACGAATGAGGAAGTACAAGAGAGGTGTGGTGTGGATATAGATTTGCAGGAAAGTGTAAAAAGGAATACCTTGAGATGGTTCGGCCATGTGGAACGTATGGGAAACGAGAGAATGACTAAGAGACTTTACGAGAGTGAGGTGGAAGGACAGAGAGGGAGAGGTTGACCGAGTGAGAGGTGGAAGGATGGAGTTAAGAAGTATATGAGTGAAGACGGTGCTGGATGGGAGGAGGGGCGTCGACTGAATGAGGACATAGGAGCGTGGGGCTGTTTCGTTCGTGGCCACCACTTCGGGGATCACACCGTCCGGCAAAATATATATATATATATATATATATATATATATATATATACATATATATATAATGGTATGAGATTATCTGTTTGACATTAACCCTCTCAAGATCCAATACGCATTTTTTTTTTTGCTTTTCGGCTATTAATAGACAATTTTCTTAAAATTAGGAAGGGTATAATATGAAAGTGAGAGAGTTAATCGAGGTAGTCGTTACCCTTATAGTCTCCACAGATCCTACTTAAACTGCATAAAATAGTCTAATGATAGCCATAATAAACTGTTAACATGCGTCAGTGTTCAAAAGGTTAACCCTTTAAGCACGAAAATGCCCAAGGGGCAAGGGTACTTATTTGTGAATTTCTAGCCTTAGATTCTGACAGAATTCGTTATATTTACGATATAAAGCATTATTTTTTTCAATGTGCTTTTATTTTACAAATATAATGAATATATGAACCTTGAAGAGCGATAAAATAAGTGGGTAAAGCATTTGGGTGGTGAAAATCGTAAATATTCGCCACCCGGTCGTATTCTCAGGCGGGGGAGGTAGCGAGACATAGGCTACACCCTCTTCTCTCTCTCTCTCTGACTCAACTGAGCCAAGCGGGAGGTGTCTTGTTGTTATATAATGACTGTTATACAACCCCCTTGTGCTACATTACCGCGGGAGAGAAAAATAACGGATAAATGATGAAAATACGATAAAAAATAGGTGATAATTGAGGGGAGCGGGAATAAGGTGGGAAAGGAAGGGAAGAGGGGGGTGAGAAACATATGGATGAGTGGTAGAAAGTACTAAAGGGGAATTATCTCACCTAATGACATATTCCTTTGTTTTGAGAGACCCTGGGGTGTTTTGGAAGTTTTTTTTTATGGTCTTGTTTCCGTGAGGCCTATCGCATTCACTATGGTGACACTTCCGTGAGGCCTATCGCGGTTCTTGGGTTAAAGGGAGATGATTTGATTTTCTGGACCCCTTTCTCCCTCGTGTTTAGCCTCATTAGTTTTGACATTTTAAGACGTTCGACCCATTAGTTTGGCAATTTCAAAACCTTTGCTCCATTTCGTTGTCAATTTTTAGACATATCGTACCATTTAGGTGTCGATAGCGACACTGTAATTATAAGAGAAACCGACCTTCGGCCGGGACAATTTTCTACCGAAAAATGTAAAAATTTATCTTAAGGGGAGGTGTTTTTCTAAGCTTGATGGAGGGCTACGGAGAAAACAAAAATAAAGATACATAAATATGCTAATATATATGCCCATCGTCACTTCATCTGCATGATAACCAGAACAAACTGTCAAAATGCGTCACAGTCTTCAAAGGGTTAAGTAAACCATTAGTGTTTGATAAAATGGCTCTGTATTCTCACTAAATCTCAGTGTTATTTATGTTAGCAATTTCGCTGTTGACCATGATGATATTTTACCTCGTTAATATTTAACATATTTCAAGCGTCGATAACATTCTTGAATAACTGGGTAAATTTACGCTCAAAATTCGTGTGTTGCCTCCATAATCTCTGCTTTGTGAAATGTCTCTAGATATATAACTATCTAAATTCCTTAACCCCTTCACCACCAATATGTAATTTTCATCATATGCTGGTTACCATTAGACAATTTTCTTCAATTTGATATCTACCTATACGATTCAAATGGGTAAATACGATCTCCATAACCTCTTTTATTAACATAGGTCATTCTTAAACTGCATAAAATCATCTAACCATAACCAGCATCAAAGGTAAAAAGGTGTCATGGTACTGAAGGGGTTAACCCTCATCAACAAACAAATTCATTGTATCCCACTTTCCCACAATATAGATTTGGTATATTTTTGTATTACATTAAAACATGCACACTAAGATGATGTTGTGAAGGATGGGTCATGAACTTTTGATCGTGAATGTACAATAGACAACGTTAATAGTTACACATCCATTTTAATAATTACCCCACGTAAATCGAGTCCACAGAGTTTGACTGCCTCAGAACTTGGGGTAGGGGGAGGAGGGGGCGGAACTGGGTTGTATTCCTGAACGTGTCAGTGGATTTCGTCCGATTCCAATTAACTTTGGCACACCTATAGAGGATAATGACGGATATATATCGGTACCTCACAATTGAAAACGGTCAACTAGTCTTCGAGTACACATATTAGGGTTAAATAAATTGCCTACCATTACTAAATATCGATCTTGCCCTACAACATCCCTTGCATCATCTTGTTTTAGTTTTCAATGAAGAGAAGGTGTTATTGGAGTATCAACTCAACGACGTAAGTTTAGGCCTAAGTTTTCGAAGCTATCCCGAACAGAATTGAATCTTTTCACAAATTTGTCTACCTAATTTGTACATTGCAGAAGTTCCTTTTGCAGTTCGCGAGTTCCTATTGGGCCCAGATTTATGTCGTTGGGTGTACAGTACCTGTTTGTTTGTATACCGTATCTAATCATGGAACTAGGCGATCAGGAAATTAGGTGATTTTTGTTCCGATTTGTTTTGACATGAGGACACGCTGTTCACGAAAGGGGAACAGTAAAAAAATCTGTCTCTTTCAATAGGTACAGGCATTACCCATAATACGTGGCCACCCATTTGAATCTGTATTGAACCCAAGATATAACCCTACGTTCTGATTTACCCCAGAGTCTTCAAAACTTGGCTTAATGATTCAGTGATTCAAATGGGTGTGCGGATATTATTGCTAATGACTCTATTATTAACGGCCAAAGTACAGTACGTTCCCCTAACCTGCCACTGTGTGAATCCGAATCACCTTGGGGTCGAAAAACGAAGCATTTATTGGGTGTAAATGGCACTTCTTTCAGATGCTTCGTTTATCGACCCCCAGGTGTTTCGGATTCACCCAGTCGCTGGTTGGGGGGACGAAGGTTTGTCGTTGATAGTATATCAATAATTTTCATACGATAAATAGTTTCGAAAACTATGGATATAAAAGATCAATGAGTTACATTTTCCGTAAACGGCTCCGAAACTTGGCTGGTCAGGAGCGAACAGTGACAACCCCCCCCCCCCCCCCCCCCCCCCCCCCCCCCCCCCCCCCTCAACACTGGTTCTAACTCGAATTATTTGTGGCGTTACGCAAGCATTCAGCTGTCTCAGTGGAGTTGCTAGATATCGCAATACAAAAAGAGTTTATAGTGATAACAAAAATACTACCATTAATCTAAGTATTTTGATCTTACGTACAGTATATAGGGTGATGAAGTTCACTGAGGCGCGACCGCGAAAATATTAAATATAAGCTCGATTTTGTTAAGCGGATTTCAGCTAAGATACTTGGTAGCCTTCGGTAGGATGTTGAATAGTGAATTGTTCTCTAGATAATGGTATTGCACGGTACCCATGGTTATCCTGGATTTCATTGGCCCTAATATTTTGATGAGTTTAGGATTCTAAACATTTGAAGATAATGACGCATTTTGACAGTTTATTCTGGGTATCATTAGACAATTTCAGACATTTGAAGGAGGATATGTGGGAATTATATTGGTAAAGACAATCTAAAATAACCGGGCAGGTGCCCAACCCCGAAAGGTGTTGAAATAGGGGAGCTATCCCCCAGCCAAAGGCGGCTTAATTTCTAGGGCCTTTCCTAGGTGATGCTGAGAGGATTGGGTTCTAGTCATATGGTGATGAGTGATCTCTGCCATACCTATAGAATTACTCTTGACTGTTCCTTTTACTTATATATTTACTAGATCTCAAGTGACGGCGTCTCTTCCGTGGATTGACCTCCCTATTGCCAACCTAGAGGTTGGCAGATTGTGAGCCAAAGCATCAAATTTTTCCTTTGCCCCTCACTCTCCCTTCATAAGTGCTGAGGGACACAGGGCCTTGGGTAGGGCTTTGGTTTCCCTGGCGTTTCCGCACCCTCCTCAGCTCCTCGCCTTGGAATGGCTTCGGTCAATTGGTCTTTATTAGTGGTAGAGCAGGGAGGGCTTTGTGGGGGCGCTCGGTTATGGCCTTGGCCTTGCTTGGGACCTTGGGGCTGCTTGGACAAACAGCAACAACAACAACAACCCTCTGATTTCCATTTACCTTTCCTAATCTGCATAAGATTGTCTAATATTGGCCAGAAAACAAAGCAAGACAAGCGTATCGGATCTTGAAAGGGTTAATAGCAGCACAGCCAGATAGTCAATCTTGCTGAACTATTCTCATATCTTCTGAATGATTAGGAAGAATAGTGTGGAAATTCGTAGGTTTTCAGAACTCATGCAATCCATGGAGGTAGGTGTCGACACTTAATTATGAAAGAGAACTTTGAACGAAATAAGATAAGAACTGAACTGTCTTGGGCATTGCCTACTAAAACGTAAACACAAATATCCACCTACACTCGTACTGTACACTCCCACAAACATACACACTCCCCTCCTCACCCCAACACAACACAATTCCCCCAGTCAAAGAGCAAAGTTTTAGCAATGACAATAACAAACCAGTAAACCTCCCCTCCCCCAGGGTACCAACATTTAATTGGTGAATATAGATGTGCGGCTGGATGGGGAAATACTGGAACAAGTAGAGTGATTTCAATATCTGGGAGGAGTGATAAGCAAGGACACAGCTGTGGAAATGGAGTTAAAACAAAGAGTATGTGAAGGAAGGTGAGTTTTCAAAGCAATGGGAAGTATGTGGAAGGGGAGAAATCTCGGAAAGAAAGTTAAAGGTACAATGTATCAAGGGATAGTTGTACCAACAGTGATGTATGGGGCTGAGATGTGGGCTTTGAAGGCACAAAGGAGAACAAAGTTGGATGTGATGGTGATGAACTGCTTTAGCAGTATGTGTAGAGTGACACAGAGACAGATTGAGGAATGAAGAGGTACGTAGGAGAGTGGGACAGCAGGAACCATTGTCGGCCATAGTGCAAAGAAGGGTGCTGTGCTGGTATGGACATGTTGAGCAAATGGAAAATGAAAAGCTTACAAAGAGAGAATATGAGTCAGATACAAGGGGAGGTAGAGCAGTAGGAAGACCTCCGTTGAGATGGAGAGATTGTGTAGTACAAGCGTTGAAAGATAGAGAGATGACTGTAGAATAGGCAAGAGAAGTAGTAATATATAGGAATGAATGGAGGATGTTTTTTTATAGATAAGTGATAACACAGTCGTTGGGAGAGGGGGTCGGGTGCCAGTTGGACTAGCCTTGGAATAGTCTGTCAGGCGGCGCCTGGCCCGGGGAGCCGGTGTATATGAAGGGTCATGCCTAGATGTGACATAGGTGGTAATTGTGGTGTTCTTCCTTGTATGTCTGCCGGCTGAGACCGGAACCTCTCTGGGAGGCCTGGGAACAGGGAATATTTTATTGGGGACCCCAAATGGGCCTGGGCCTCTGGGTCTTCTCCTGGGCGACCTAGATGTGTGTGAATATATATATATATATTTTTGTTTTATATGTTGTGTTGTGTTGTCCCTGTTCGGGCTCTGTCTGGAGTCAGCCACCCCAAGCTATGGGGTATGTGCCTGAGTATATACCCGCTCTCCAGGCAATAGGAAGTGTGACGGATACTAAACATCTTTAAGACGCTTTTTTTTTCCACTGATCATTGTATAATAAATGCGTAATATTCTCAAGAGGTTAATTAACTCTCTGGCTTTCATATACGCTTCCTAATCTGAATATAATCGTAAAATAATAGCCAGAAAACAGAACACAAATGTGTCATCCTATCTTCTGAGGGTTAACCCTTTCAGTACCGGTGCCATCCTTTTCATTTTATTCTGGCAACTATTAGACAGTTTTGTTCAGCTTAGGAAGAATATCTACTCGTTATAAGATTACAGACTATCTTAATTAATCCTTTTTGCCATAATTATATCCTTCCTAAGCTTCATAAAATCGTCTAAATGCAGCTGACATAAAAACAAAAAGACGTCGCCGGGACTGTAAGGGTTAAAAAGCCAACATGGGAATGGACTGTCCGCAAAAAAAAAAAAAAGATAATCTGAGTCATTCAAATGCACTCTGGTTTTACGAATGGTAATCTTGTTGTCCCTATAAATTACCCAGCGAGACTAAAAAGATCCATTTGGGCAAGGGGTGGTAGAAGCTCCCGCCCTTGTCTACAGTTATTCTGATACAGGTACACTTTTCTGAGACTATTTAGAGACTTTTTGGAGACTTTTCGAAGAAGTTTTGGAGACTTTTCTAAGACTTTTCAGAGGCTTTTCGTAGACTTTTTAAACACTTTCAGAGACTTTTTGGAGGCTTTTCAGAGACTTTTTCAATTGCTCTTGACACATCAAAGGCTTAATTTAATAGAGTCGGGCACATATCTCTAATTTCCAAACTACCCTTCTTCGATTTCTATCCCTCTTAGCTGTACCTTTGCTTGACTTAATCCCTTCTGTACTGGTGACGGCTCTTTAAACCATTGCCTGCGAGAGACGTTCCCGAACTCCATGGCAATTTACAGCAATTTACAGTCTTTTTAAGCCTCTTATAGCCTGTAGAATCAAGTGCGAGAGAGCGGGAGCATGACAGGCCACACGTCCTTCCCCCAGCCAGCCGTGGCACTGTGGGCTCTGAGTCAAAGTCTCGCGAGATATACAGCACTGCCAAAGGTAAATGTAGTGCGACATTAGCGATAATTGCTCATTGTAGCAAATGTCTATGGTATGCTGCGGGTGAAGCCCGCTAGCTACGAAGCTTGTTTTGGTGTCATTTTGAAGCTATTTTCTTCTAGTTTTGCGCTGAATAAATTTAATATTATTCAGACACTTGCCTAATCAATTAGGAGTGCCTGAATGAGCCCTACTATGGCGGAAATATATCCCCACAACCTAAGTGTTAATTATATTTTTGTTACATCTAGATGACTTTGTGCGGTTTAGAAAGGATCCGTGGTAGTTAAAAGGGTTGGTTCAGAAAGTTGTAAGCCTTATAATTGCTAGAGGTTCTTTCAAAAGCTTAATAAAATCCCAGAATATGATGAAAATGACCTTCCTAATACTGAATAGGTTAACCCCTTATGTACTGGCGACGTCTCTTTCATAATATGTTAGCTATACCTAGTTGATTTTGTGCAGTTTAAGAAGGATCTGTGGTAGTAAAAAGTGTTAAGTGAAATACTTTGAACCCTGTTAATTGCTGGAGGCCCTATTTAAACTGAGCACAATCGTCTAATAGTATCCAGAATAAGTTAAAAGGACGGCACTGGTATCTTCATTAAAAAGAAAGTTTGTATTCCAAACCAAATATTTATAAAACTCACTACTTCAGCGTAATTTTCCAATAACAGTCAATGCATAAACATTCAAATCCAATTTCAGTTAAACTCATTAATACATTACGGTATTAGGAACATGGATTTTGTCCTCACTGAATTTGTTTTTCTTATTTTAATACTTCTATGCAAGTGAGGATCATGAATATCTCTTTTTATTGTAGCTTAAATAAATAAATACATACATTATATAATATATACTGTATATATATATATATATATATATATATATATATATATATATATATATATATATATATATATATAATATATATATATATATATATATATATATATATATATATATATATATATATATACAGTATATACTGTATATACCGGTATATATATATTGTCACTCCCAAATGAGTTTGTAGCCTACAGTATATCATTTGTGAGTGAGTTACAAGTACAAGTCCTATCGGGCAAGGGGCTTGGTGGGAGGCTAGCCTTTGTTTCCCACGAGCGAGCCCTTGTTGGCGCCCTGTGATATGTTGCCGTATTGTTAGCCCTATGAATTAGTTAGTTTATTTAGCCTTGTGTGATTAATGCAGTTTATCATAAGTTCACACAATGATGACTTATATTCATTTGATTACTTTTGTTATTACTGGGAGCACCGGCTGCCTGAGGTAATTGAGTGTTCTGGCGGTGACTGGTGCTCTCCTTTTTCTTCTCCCTCGTCTGGTGTTGGCACCAGAGTGAGTGCAAGAGCTTCACTCCAGTCGTACCTCTCGCTCTGTCAACATTTCTGTTTGGTGTTGGATAGGCTTGCTTCGTGTTGTCCCTTGAATACCGCATATTTCTTTTTGGTTCTTTATTTAATTGGAGCATAGCAGGTGCTGGAGTCATATTGAACATATTGTTTTTTTTTTAACATCTTTAGTTTAACCTTAATTACTGCATTCATTCATTCTTTGGCAATCTAGAATAATTATAAGCTTCTCCTTTTATTTCTCCATGTTCTTTATCATTATTTTGCTGCATTGTTATTCATCATTATATGTGCATATTATTCCTGGTTGATGTCTCTAGTGGTTTGGGGATTGGCCTGTTTAGCATTTGTTGAGCCCTGGAGGACCGAGGTTGTTGGGTGGTGAGGAGGCCTGTATACTGCCATAATAGGCTACCTTGCTTTTCCTTCCACCGCACAGCATCCTTCAACTCGGGCCATATTTAACCCATTAACACCTTACGAGCGGCCTATGCGGTTTATTTATGTGTACCGCCCAGCGGGGTGTTTTTAGCCAAAATAGGGCTGTTTATGTGATCATTTTCATGCCTAAATAAGACCCAGAACGTAAAACAAGTATCTATCCCTGAAAGGGCATAAACAGAGCTTTCGAATGACACCATAACGATCCTTGTATGATGGATAGTTTTCTTGCAATAACCGTGCAACGCGAGTGCAAAAAGCAGGTAATTCGGTACTTTCGGTACATAATTGAGTATGTAGCGAGTGAGAGAGGGAGGAGGGAGCTGAGATTTGTGTCAGTAGGTTCGCCGCGGTGGTCTGGAGCAGTCATACGCTCGCTAGTCTCCTGCCACCACTTGTCTCTCTCTCTCAGCCACATTACGTGCTGAAATTGCCACTCGAGTTATGTCGAGCGCCGCCACATAGTCCAGCTTTATTTAACTCGACTTAAGTGGTGGGCCGCTTTTTAAGGGTTAAGGGTAGCAGCCAATTTCCAACCTATTAGGATATCAACCCTTGGGCCTTGTGTAGTTTTAGCAACAATACATCTGGTGCAGTTAGGGACTAGGGGTGGAGCCTGTTACTAGGTGAGGTTGTCCCCATTGTACTCAGGTGTATTGCGCTAACCCCAGATGATGTTGTAAGCGATAAGTCATTAAAGTTGTTTATCCCTTACAACACCACTACCGTGCTGTGCTGAAGAGAGCTACTCGGTGTATTATTAGGACATAGGCTAGGGATAATAGGCTTGGCACAGAGGTTTATTGTACTGGACTTTCCATGGGTTTTTGCTTTGTATTGTTCTCAATTCCTAAGCGATTGGGCATGATACAGAGTGTTCTGGGAGTCTAGTAGTGGTATGGTTGGGTAATGTTGGTGCAGTATAGAACAACCTTAGAAGTTCTCTTGCATACTACACGCACTATGGAATAGACTCGGGGACAATAGATATATTTGTGTCTCCTTGTTACTGCTTTAATTAGCAAAGAGGAAGATAACCTATATATATGTATATATATATATATACATTTATACAGTATATATATATATATATATATAATAATGTATATATTTATGTATTTATTTATTTATTTTTATTTTACCATGTGTTTCACCTACTGTATGACATATCGGGATTCCAGGGGATTACCAGTCCAGTGGCAAGACCACTCCACCACACCTCCCCTATTACATGGACTAGGATTAGTAAGCTTTAGTCTCGCAGTAGAGCTTTATTTCAGAACTGGTAGCAGCATGGTGTTTGTGTGCAGGGCGTGATATGTGATGATCATGTGGCGTGAGAGCCCTCAACAGACCAACACATAAACCACCTTTCCGACAGTTGGGTTCACTGACAGATGTTTGGAGGTCGGACTACAGGATACCATTAATCTGACAAGCGCTAAATAGACCTAGGGGCTAGGGTAGTTATTTGTGCATTTCTAGCCTTGGATTCTGACAGAATTCGTTATATTTACAATATAGAGCATTATTTGTTTTCGGTATGCTTTTATTTTACATATATGATGGATATATGAACCTTCAAGAGTGCTAAAATAAGTGGGAAAAGCATTTGGGTGGTGAAAAACGAAGATATTGGCCACCCGGTCATAATCTCAGGCGAGAGAGAGCCACAGGCAGCCCTCCCCTCTCGCTGTCTGGGAGTCAACTGAGACGAGCGGGGCGGTGTGTGCCGGTGTCTGGGTGTTGCATAACGATCTTTTATGCAACCCACTTGTGCTACATTATCGCGGGAGAGAAAAATAACCGATAAATGATGATAATAAGAGGAAAAATAGGTGATAATTGAGGAGGGGAGGGAGGGGGGAATAAGGAGGGGAGGGGGGTGGGTGAGATTTACATGGATGAGTACTGGAGGGGAATTATCTCACCTAGAGACAAATTCCTTTGTTTTGATAGGCCCTTTTTTTTATGGAAGGCTTTTTTTATGGTCCTGCTTCCGTGAGGCCTATCGCGTTCCCTATAGGAAGCCTTCCGTGAGGCCTATCGCGCTTGCCGGGTTAAGGGGGGATGGGTGTTTGTATCTCCTCATTTATGTATCTTTTTATCACTTATTTAGTTTCCTCCTTAGACCTACATCAAACATAAAAATTACCCCCCAAGAGCAAGACCCATCTTTAAGATATATGTGTACATTTTTAGGTAGCAGAATGTCCAGGCCAAAGGTCGGTTCCTCTTATATTAAAGGCTCGCTATCGCTCGTCAGGAAACAAGTCAACACCTTAATGGGGCGAAAGCTCTTGAAATTGCCAAAATAATGGGACAAACTTATTAACATCTCAAAAGCTATGGGGCTAAACATAAATGAGAAAGGAGTCCAGATAAAAATCCCTCAAGTGGATATCACTAACTTCAATGACATAATGCTATGCTCTGTTCCAAATAAGTATGTTAACACTCTTGATCATTAATTTTACCTCTATAACTTCAAATAAGCATGCTAAAACTCTTGAACATTTACCTTTATAACACTAATAATAATAATAATAATAATATATTTGTGACATGAACCAGCCAGGGTTCGAACACAGGCCAGTAGTGCAGCACTCCAGCACCTTAACCACTAGATCACCGAGGAGCTTAAAAGTAGTGGCTTCATTTGAAATAATATCCTATCTACCACCACCCGCTCCGACTGTGAGTGAGAGCACAGTGAGAGCACACGGGTTGGTTGAGCTCCTCAAAAGAGGAGATTTTCGGAGGGGTATCGTGGGGCTAAGTGACCCATATACGTATCAGAAGATCGGCGATGATACGGTGTTTCGGCACATAGTAAACAGAACGTGGTTTCTTGTTTAAACATCGCCCACAAAGCATATTTAGTTAAATATTGAGAGTGTTATTACCAGTATCAGTGAGGGGACAAGGAGCCGTCAGGCAGTAGCCCAGCCCTGCCCAGGCACCATAAACCTCCAGCAGTAACCACAAGGTGAGTGAAGTAACCGTTTATAGGGCAGACAGTTTCACCCTTATGGTTCCCCACCATAGGCCTTATCTTCCATCTACCCCAAGGACCTGACCCTCGGTCTTTCAACTTCTCAAACAATTCTAACCATTATGAAGTACTTGCTATAAGGTTCATTTTTATTTCCCTCTCTCTAACCATTTAGGAAATACTTGCTACAAGGTCCAATTTCATCTCTCTCTCTCTCTCTCTCTCTCTCTCTCTCTCTCTCTCTCTCTCTCTCTCTCTCTCTCTCTCTCTCTCTCTCTCTCTTTTTCTCTTTGTTTTTCTGTCTGTCTCCCCCCCCCCTCTCTCTCTCTCTCCTTCTCTCTCTTTGTACAATTTCATTTTTCTCTCCTCTCTCTGGCTCTCTCTCACTCTCTCTCTATCTCTCTCTCTCTCAACGTCGCCAGTGTAAGTATCATATAATTGGCGTGCTTTTCAATCAGTTAGATTTTTTTTGTTTTTTTTTTTTTTACATATCCCATCAGAAAGGTTGACTATGATATTTGAATTTTTATCATCCAGCAATTATAGCATTAACAGCAATAATCTAGATATGTGCCAGGAGACATTTTCCCGGGGTTTCTGAAACAAGGGAGACTTGGCAGAGATCGAAGCACCACGGGAAGATCAGGAGGTCGGCTTGGTAGAGGCAGAGGAACGGATAATCTTGGAAGACTATGGCCTAGCAGATACTAAGTGTTTTAAGTGCGGAAAAACCAATGCAAGAAAGAATTCGCGAAAATGTTCCGGCTGTCTTAGACCTATTCATTTATCTTGTGCTAAGCTGACAAAGAAAACATCTGGAGAACAACCAAACTGGAAATGTCTCGCATGCCCTGGGCCCACTGAAGAGCCAACCGGGGCAACACTGGCAACACCGGTCGCCGACTTGACCCAACTTGTGACCAAATGGAAAGCACGGATCCAGGTCCTTGCCCGGGTACCTAAAAGAGCCAGAATCCAAGTGGCAGAGGCCCTTACAACCATCATAAAGTAGGCCCTACAGCTCAAGACACCCCTCGCATGGGCACGGCTCCTGGGTTTCTCCTGTGGGGCCCTCCGAAAACCACCCAGAACCAACATACAAGACCATCTTTGGGTTTCACTAGCCACCAGAGTGAAACGTCAAGTAGCACAGTATATGGATGGAAACAAACTGGTGGAACCCCCGAACAGCAACCAAACAGGGCCCAGAAGCAACAGGACAAGGAAGAGGAAGAGGCTGAACAGCTACGTAAGAGGGTCTTGGCGAAGCTGGCGGATAGTGACATCAAAGGGGCCGTCAGACTGTTGTCCTCTTCAGAAGGTTTTGCTGGTCAAGGCACCGAAGTTGTTGAAGCCCTACAAGAAAAGCACCCACCTACACCTAGGGACCTAAACCTCCCCCCTGCCCCAAATGACCAGATGCGCCAACCTTTAGTTGTCACGAAGGAGCAGGTGGTTGCCAGCAGTGACTTAATTCCCAGCAGGCTCAGCCGCGGGCCCAGATGGTATCCGACCCGCCCACCTCAAAGGCCTCTTGGGTCAGGGATCAGGAGCTGCTGGGGAGGCACTCTTGGAAACCCTCACCAAATTCATCAACATGGTTTTAAGAGGGGAAGTACCCGACTGTGCCACACCCCTATTTTTGGGGCATCACTCTGTGCACTGGCAAAAAAAGATGGCGGTGTGCGCCCAATAGCAGTAGGGAACACCTTCCGCCGCCTTGCCACAAAGGTGGGTTTGAAACCACTCTCGAATGGCCTAGGTCAACACTTAAGACCAGTTCAACTAAGTTTCGGAACTCCAGGGGGGTGTGAAGCTGCTGTACACGCAACCCGCACCTACCTCAGCCAAGCCCAAGAAAAACGAGTGCTTCTAAAGATTGACATGCGGGAACGCATTCAACAGCATTCGCAGGGAGGTCTTCCTCCGTGCAGCTCAAGAACACATCCCCACTCTGTACCCCCTACTTTGGCAGGCTTATTCCAAACCTTCAATCCTGATTTTTGGCGAGACGGTAATCCCATCAGCGACCGGGTTACAGCAGGGAGATCCAGGTGGTCCTGCTCTTTTCTCAATAGGGGTAGATGCAGCAGCTAACAAAGTAAGGTCAGAACTGAATGTATGGTACCTGGACGATGCAACCTTGGGTGGGTCAGTAGAGAACGTTCTAACCGACCTAAATAACATCGTAACTGACCTCGGCCAGGCTGGGCTAGTGATAAAAGACACCAAATGTGAACTTGTCCTCCTCAACCACACACGTGAACAAGGAGAAGAGACTCAGGCCCTGTTTCGAGGCATATTGCCAGATGTAAAGATCCTTCAGGAGCACCAGCAAACCCTATTAGGTTCCCCACTAACTCTGGCAGCAATCCCACCAGCACTTCAAGTTAAAAAGGAGGAGCTTCAACGTCTCGTGAGTCGCCTGATACACATCGATGCCCACTCAGCTCTGGCCCTTCTCAAGAACTGTTTCTCCATCCCAAAACTCCAATACCTCCTGCGCACATCGATGACTTGCACGAACAATGTTGGCCTCCAAGAATTAGACAGCATATTTCGAGAAGCAGTGACCAGCATCACCAACGTGGAATTTAAAGAACGGACCTGGACACAAGCCACCCTTCCTGTCCGCCTCGGGGGCTTGGGCATACGGAGAGCCTCGGATATTGCCTCCCCAGCCTTTATCTCTTCCCTCATCGCGACCAACGACCTTGTAGTGTCCATCCTTTCTTCTCAACCCGGAATGACACTTAATTGGGACGTAACAGCAGCGATTAACACCTGGAAGGAAAGTACAGGAGTAGAGGAGGAGCCTCAGGGTACCTCCAGGAGCAAGCAGAAAGCATGGGATACCATCTCGGCGAAGAAAACTCAAGAAAATCTCCTAACCAATGCAGACCAGGTTGCAAAAGCACGCCTCCAGGCAGCCGCCCGTTCGGAGAGTGGCTTGTGGTTACACGCCATCCCCATCCCACCTCTTGGAACTCACTTGGATGCTGAAGCGCTCCGGGTTGCCATCGCGCTCAGAGTGGGTGCGGCAGTTTGTCACCCACACACTTGCAAGTTGTGGTAGGGGGATGGATGCTCAAGGTCACCATGCCTTGTCATGTAATTACAACGCAGGCCGCCTGCCAAGACACTCTGCACTAAATGATGTCATAAAACGGGCCTTGCAGAGTGCTAACCGTGCATCAATCCTCGAACCACATGGACTTCACAGAGAAGACGGCAAACGGCCAGATGGGATGACCACTTTCCCTTACAAGAATGGCCGGTGCCTCGTGTGGGATGCCACATGTGTCGACACTTTCTCCACAACCAACATCGCCAGAAAAGCCGACGAAGCAGGTGAAGCCGCCCGGATAGCAGAAAATAAAAAGCGAGAAAAATATCAAGCCATCGCCAGAAATCATCAGTTCGAGTCCCTGGCATTTGAAACTTCAGGAGTCTTTGGCCCTACCACCCTTAAGATGGTGAATGAAATAGGCCGTAAAATCGGAGAAGTTTCAGAAGAACCCCGGGAAACCCTCTGGCTCAAGCAAAGACTAGGGATGGCTATCCTCCGGGGCAATGCCACCAGCGTCATGAGCTCAGTTCGACTGGACTGGGTCATGCCACTGTGTGAGCCCCGGGCAGGGGTGGTGTATCCGTAGTCTTTCCACAGTAGGGTAAAACAAAACATAAACTTTATTTGTATGTAACATGTGTGATGCACATAAATAAAAGGGGGATGTGTCGGATGGTTGAAAGCCACAGTTGCTCCCGCATTTGGGGCTAGCAACACGTATTATGAAAAACATGTATCCTTCTTCATTCACTGTCCCCCCCTTCACTCACTCAACCCCACAATTTGCCGGAGGATAACAGGTTTTTCACAATACGTAGACGGAGGTCTTTTTAAAAAAAGAAAAGAAAATAAGAACATAGGAAAATGGGAGTCTGCAGAAAATCGCTCGGCCCACACAAGGCAGATCCCTGTCACACCCAATTACAAGGCCTAATTATAGGCCCAACTCACCAATACCCTGGGGACCGACCCCACAAAAACGTAACAAGATTACGGGGATCTACGGAGCGCCGATTGGCCCACAACCGGCAGATCCCCCCTCATACCCAACCCATCTCGTCCATATGCCTATCTAATTTTATCTTAAAGCTCCCTATCGTTCTTGATCCTACCATGTCACTCGGTAGCCTATTCCACCTATCTACCACTCTGTTACCAAACCAGTATTTGCCTAAATCTTTTCTGAAACGAAATTTATCTAATTTGAAACCATTAGTTCGAGTTCTTTCGCTATCACTGATCTTTAGTACATTTTTCATGTCCCTTTTATTAATCCCACTAACCCACTTGAACACCTCTATCATATCCCCTCTAACTCTGCGTCTCTTTAACGAATGTAAGTCTAATTTCTTCAACCTTTCTTCATACGGAAGATTTCTAATATGCTTAGATTGATATGCAGGATTCGAAGTTGCATAATAAATCGTAGGCAGTGTCCACCATCCTTTAACTGTCTTCGTGGTGCGATGCATAAGGTGTTGATTTTCGGTGTGAGCGTCCTGGGTTCGAATCCACGGACTGCCACATGTGTTTGTAAATTTCATTAATCGATTTTAGGAGTAGAGTTGGTTGTTGGAAGGAACATAATAATTTATATGGGTTCAGGAGTAATTTATTGAGAGGACTTCCCTAGTGGTTAAGGCCCCATTAATTGCTCTTTCCATTCACATATGCATAGCCTACGTGAGTTGCAGTTGGGATGTGTGTACATGCTTAGATTGATATGCAGGATTCAAAGTTGCATAATAAATCGTAGGCAGTGTCCACCATCCTTTAACTGTCTTCGTGGTGCGATGCATAAGGTGTTGATTTTCGGTGTGAGCGTCCTGGGTTCGAATCCACAGACTGCCTCATGTGTTTGTAAATTTCATTAATCGATTTTTGGAGTAGAGTTGGTTGTTGGAAGGAACATAATAATTTATATTGGTTCAGGAGTAATTTATCGAGAGGACTTCCCTAGTGGTTAAGGCCCCATTAATTGCTCTTTCCATTCACGTATGCATAGCCTACGTGAGTTGCAGTTGGGATGTGTGTACATGCTTAGATTGATATGCAGGATTCGAAGTTGCATAATAAATTGTAGGCAGTGTCCACCATCCTTTAACTGTCTTTGTGGTGCGATGCATGAGGTGTTGATTTTCGGTGTGAGCGTCCTGGGTTCGAATCCACGGACTGCCACATGTGTTTGTAAATTTCATTAATCGATTTTAGGAGTAGAGTTGGTTGTTGGAAGGAACATAATAATTATGGATAATTTTTGTCATTCTACGTTGTACTCTCTCCAATGAATCGTATGTCCATTCTGTAATAAGGACACCAAAATTGAACAGCATAATCCATATGGGGTCTCACTAATGACAAGTGAGGTTTTAAGATAACATCAGCAGTTCTGTTACTCACACTCCTAGAGATGAACTCGAGAATTCTGTTTGCCTTGTTACGAACGCTTATACACCAATTTCTAGGCTTCAAATCATTGCTAACAAACACACCTAGATCTTTCTCACAATCTGAGTTTTCTAATTCCATATTAGCTAGTTTATATTTAACATTTGTATGCATCTTCCCTATCTTTAATACCTTGCATTTGTCAATGTTAAACTTCATCTGCCAATTTACTGACCATTCGTGTAAGGTATCTAGATCCCTTTGGAGGCACTCTATATCTCTATCTGAATAAATTGTTCTCCCCATTTTGGTATCGTCTGCAAATTTACTTATCCTACTAGTTATACCTAAATCAAGGTAATTTATGTATATAACAAACAACAGAGGACCTAATACAGATCCCTGGGAGACACCACTTTTGACTGCTCCCCAATCCGACTTGGTACCATTTATGCCGACTCTCTGCTTCCTACCAATTAGCCATGACCTAATCCATCCCAACAACGCCCCACCTATTCCATGCGCCTCAACCTTTCTCATCAATCTCTCATGAGGGACTCTGTCGAAAGCTTTACTGAAATCTAAATATATTATATCATATGACTTGTCATTATCTACTGCTTCATATACCTCTGATAAAAAACTAAGAAAATTAGTAAGGCAAGAACGTCCCTGAGTGAATCCATGCTGAGAAGAATTTATTAAATTAAATATTTCAAAGTGGTTTCTAATTTTACTAGCAATAATTGACTCTAGTAGCTTTCCTATGATTGATGTAAGACTAATGGGATGGTAATTGGATGCTATTGATTTATCACCTTTTTTGAAGATCGGAACTACATTTGCAAGCTTCCAAGCTTCCGGAACTAAGCCTGTCTCTAATGACTTGTTAAATAGAAATGTTAATGTGTAACTTAACTCATCTCTGCATTATTTTACTACTCTAGCATATACCTCATCAGGACCAGGCGATTTATGAGGCTTCAGTCTGTCAATTTCCTTAAGCACATCATTTCTACTTCTAGTAACCGTACTTAACCTATTTTCTATACTATCGCTATATACCTTACGGACTTCTGGAAACTGTGCCAAATTTTTATTAGTGAAAACGGAAAGAAAAGAAATTAACTATTTAATGTACTGCACATTTCTAAATCATGTTCTGTCATTTCTCCTGTCGAAGTTTTAAGGGGACCAATTACATCTCTAACCCTGGATTTATATAGTTGGTAAAAAGCTTTAGGATTATTTTTTGAATCATTGGCAACCTTGATTTCATAAATTATTTTTTCTTTCCTAATATCCGTTTGTACCGGTCTTGATAGATTCTGATAGTAAGCAAGTAGATGAATTTCGCCTTACTTAATTTTTCTATATATTCCTCTCTTTTTTCCTAGAAGATCTAATAGTGTATTATTGATCCATTTGGGTTGGTTCTGTGTTGATCTAAATTTTCTTTTGGAGATATATTTATTTTTCGCATTGAATACTGACTTGATAACATTATCGTATGTATCTACCAAGTTTGACGTCTCTTCCTGACTTAAGCTGACAGGTGCCTGAGAAGGGGTACATATATTTGGACACCTGGATCGACTTAATTTTGTTACCATAGGGTCAGGTAATAGAGCTCTTTTTAACCCCCCATAATTGGCTTTTCTGAAGTCCGGTATTAATGTTGTATTCTCTCTGGTACTACCTTTCCATTGTATATTAAAATACACCGAATTGTGGTCGCTATTTCCTAGGTGGTCCCCTATCTCTACATTATTTACCATATGTTCATTGGTACTGAAAACTAAATCGAGAATATTATTACCTCTAGTCGGCGTATCTATGAATTGAAATAAAAAAAACTATCTTGTACTACCTCAATAAACTCCTCAGAATCAGAGTCGCCTATTTGATGCTGCCAATCTATATTCGGAAAATTAAAGTCCCCCATATTGCACACGTTGCTAAACCTTGATGCCATTTTAATATCCTCCCGTAATGACGTTCTGTCATTTCTACTCATATTTGGCGGTCTATGCATAACTCCAATAACTATGGTCTCACTACCTTCGTTAACCTCTACCCAAACACTTTCATTATCATTATTTAGTCTAATACCTGATTTAATACAGCTTTTTAATTAATGTACTCTTGACAAACACTGCTATACCGCCGCCCCTCCTACTTGTTCGGTCATATTTAAACAAACTATATCCTGGTATATCAAATTCTGCTAAAAAAAATGCCTGGTTTCTGTATTAATCTATGTTTCAGTTAGCGCTATTATGTCTATATTTTCTTTGCTAACAAGGGCTCTAAGTTCGTTCATTTTGTTACACAGACTCCTACAGTTTGTGTAATATACTCTCAATTTACTTCTTTTATTTATACCTAATTTACCTTTATTTCTAACTAAATTTTCATCTTCCGTTCCACCATCACTACTATCATTAGCAATATAGTCATAATTTTTATCGTGAGACTGAATATCCTTATCGCTTTCGCCTGACTCTAAACATTTTCTTTTTAACCTCTCTTTTACACTCTCAATATTTATGTTCAAAACCCCGCAACCACCCTTTCTAAAGAACTAGCTAATGTGGAAACCCCTAACCGTGAAAGATGAACCCCATCCCTTGCATACATCCTATCTCTCCCATAGAAACGATCCCAGTTATCAATAATTAATGGTATTGCTTTTTCTTTGCAATATTTCTCCAACCGGCAATTGATACCAATCGCCCTGGATGTCCATTCCTTGGGAACTCCTCTTCTGGGTAGGATACAATGTACTACAGGGATCCCTTCTTTTCATCCTAACCTTATTTAACATCCCGATACTGCTTCAGAAGTTCCTCACTTCTACCCTTTCCAACATAGTTACTTCCGGCACTGAGACAGATAATGGGGTTATCTCCACTATCTTCCAGGATGTGATCCATCTTCTCCAAAACCCTCCCAACTCCATGGCCAGGCAGACACACAACCTTCCTAAGTTTAGTGCGGGTAGCCCTAACTAAATGTCTTACCATGGAGTCACCCACAATCGACACAGACTTACCTTTCCCTCGGGAGGATTCAGCAGCTGCAGGTGAAGAACCCCTGGTGGTGGCAGGAGCTTCCTTGGTGGTGGTGGTGGTGGTGGTGGTAGTAGGTAGCACAGCGTCAGCGGTTGGAGCTGAGTCGGCGGCAGGCACTTCGGCTAACCCTCCCTTATCCTGACCAAGGTTAAGAGATACAACAGATTGGAACATGGGGTCACTCAAACTCGTACCCGCTCGTGCATGACGTCACTAGGCTGGAAGGGTCGGAGGTCACTCGACTGTTTACCATTCATTCTCAAAGGAGCAGCCGAGCCAGCAATATCCTCCATTTTATTTTACTTCATACCGTGATCCTATAACTACTGTATAATGCTGTGTGAAAGTGTAGCTCTTCTATTTTAACTGAACAAAATGCCTTTATATTGTCAAGTTGTTGGATGCATTATTTATATATATATATATATATATATATATATATATATATATATATATATATATATATATATATATATGTGTGTGTAGTATATAGGCTATGAACCGTAAAACCGTGTAACCGGAAATTTTTCGAGTTTTTTTAACGATATCTCCTGACTGTAAACACATTATAGAGATATAACTAGGTCAAGTGATGTGTGGTGATAGTGCGCGGTAATCCAGGACATCTCTTAAAATTATCCCCATAATAAGAGAGCTATCCTTATCCTAAATGGTGTCCGAAGTCATCTTGAAAAGTGGCTAACTACGGACATGTATGGATAACTTCGGACATACAGTGATTTCTTATGGAAAATGGTTGCCAAGAAAGCTGGGATAGCTTCGGACAAGCGGAGGGGAACTTCGAACGTACGTTAGTGGTTTTATTTCATTCATTTTTCGGCTCCTACTATTTTATATGAATATTTTATTATTGCTGCTCATTCCTGGCCAATGTCTTACTGGAAAATGCACAGTCAATACTTTTAGGCCTGTATAATTAGTATAGGAGGGGGTTATATATGGTGTTTAACAAATGTTCTTTTTGGATCTGTTCTCGTTAAGGCATTGAACTCACTCTTAGAAAATATTGAGCAGGAAAAATAACCAATGCTGTCAAATCAATAACTAAAAAAAAAAAAAAAATTTGACAAGATATATGCCCCTCCTAATTTATATATATTATATATCCAGAATTATCCTAAATACATAAATCGGTTAGCATATTTTCATATTTTTATGGGTTTTGGGACTTAGAGAATGATTATTTGATCTTTAACCACCATTATAATGATGGACAAGTATTATGAATTATTTTCATTGGGCAAATAATAACAAACTATTTGTTTGTTCCATTTCCGAAGTTACCTTTTTTTGTGTGGAAAACACAATAGGTTAAATGATAGTGTTCTAGCCAGAGCGTTATAAAAGTGTAACAAATTTCCTTTGGTGGATGTTGTCTGGTAATTTTACTACAAAATTATATCAGTCACAACATCATTCATACAAACAAATTTCTTCAGGATGATAGAAGTTTGGCAGGGTAACGAAAAATGTACACATTTTCGTCATATATATAATATTTTGTTCGTGTACATAATTATACTCATGTCAGTTCCCTTGGGTTTTTACATGCTCTTCCTTTGCCATTTTTCTAAACGGACTCCATAACAAAAATACAAAAATAAAAAGCGTTTCCATTATATAATGACAATGGCTAATTACTTATTATCGCCGACGTCCGAAGTTACGACCCAAGTTCGAAGCGACCTGGTTTTACGGAATGTAATTATTTGTATGTATGTGTGTATACCGGTATATACCAGGTTCAGATTATGCTGTTCAAATTTGATGTCCTCATTGCAGAATGGACATAATGGACAGAATGGACCCTTCCTTAAGGGTCGCTCTACTGGTGATCTTCTTTCATATCTTACTAACTCTTGGTCATCCTCCTTTCGGGACTTCGGCGAGACTTTTTCTATTGCACTAGACATATCGAAAGCCTTCGATAGAGTCTGGCATAAATCTTTAATTCTAACTACCTCCTTCGGTTTCTATCCCATCTGTGCCTTTGTCTCTAATTTCCTTTCCGGCCGTTCCATAGCCGCGGTTGTGGACGGCCATTGTTCACTTCCTCACCCTATAAACTCTGGTGTTCCTCAGGGCTCTGTCCTATCTCCTATTCTCTTTCTAATTTTTATAAATGATCTCCTTAACTGTACCTTAATTCCCATCCATTCATACGCAGACGACTCAACCTTACACTACTCCATTAGTTTTTCAGAATGCCCCAGCCAGCAATCCCTCAACGACAAACGTAATGAAGCCATAGAACTTTAAATTCTGATCTAAATACTATTTCCAATGGGGCAGAGAAAACCTTGTTAACTTTAATGCTTCCAAAACCCAATTTCTCCATCTATCTACCCGTCAGGATCTCCCAGCGGACTATCCCTTATTCTTCAACAATACAAAAATCAACTCTTCATCTTCTCTCAATATTCTTGGTGTCTCTTTTTCTTCTGCTCTCATTTGGAAGGACCATATTACCAGTCTTGCTAAGGCAGCCTCCCAGAAGCTGGGTGTGCTCAACCGCCTTAGGGGGTTCTTTTCCCCTGCACAGCTTCTTGCTCTGTACAGGGGCATAGTGCGCCCTTGTATTGAGTATTGTTCACATGTGTGGGGAGGTTCCTCTCACACCGCTCTCCTAGACAAAGTTGAAAGGAAGGCCTTTCGTATCATTAACTCCCGTCCACTCACCAACTCTCTGCAATCTCTCTCTCTCCGCCGCAATGTTGCATCTCTCTCGCTATTCTATCGCTACTATATAATCAGTGTTCCTCAGAGCTATCCCAGTGCATACCACCTCCTTTACGTAGGGTACGTGGTACCCGTCTTGCAACTCAATCCCACCCCTACTCTGTGCAACTCTCCAACCCAAGAGTGAAACGTTACTCTCAAACTTTCTTCTACTCAACAGCTGAGCTCTGGAACTCTCTCCCAGAATCAGTCTTTCCCTCTTCCTATGATTTAAATTGCTTCAAACTCTGTGTGTCCAGGCATTTTGGCTCGAACGTCCCTTGATTTTGGCCCTGTCACTCTTTCAACTATGGGGGAGGCACTCGCTATAGGCAGTTATGCCTTTTGCCTCCCTCAATCACATAGAAAAAAAAAAAAAAATATATATATATAGTGTATATGGAGTCAGTACAACGAAGAATGACCAAAAGTATCCATAATATTATATATTATCCATATATAGAAAGGTTGAATAAATTAGTCTTGCACTCATTACAGAGACCCATCTCGTCCAAATGCCTATCTAATTTTATCTTAAAGCTCTCTATCATTCTTGATGCCACTATAGCACTTGGTAGCCTATTCCACCTATCTACAACTCTGTTACCAAACCACTATTGGCCTATATCTTTTCTGAAACGAAATGTATCTAATTTGAAAAAATATATATATAGTTATTTCGCTATCACTGAGCTTTAGTACATTTGTCATGTCCCCTCTATTAATCCCACTAACCCACTTGAACACCTCTATCAAATCCCCTCTAACTCTGCGTCTCTCTAATGAATGAACATAAGAACATAAGAAAATGGGAGTCTGCAAAAAGCCGATCGGTCCTCACAAGGCACACCCAACCCCAATTACATAAGAACATAAGATCATGTGAAGCTGCATATGGCCTATCTACTTTAAAAGCTTCTTACTCTCACAAATACTTCCTAGAATTAGAACTGAAGTTAATATAGTACCAATATATTATATTTAAGAAATAATAATTATGTCTAGATTTCTAGAAAAAAAATACAATATTTGACACTACTTGGCCAAACTGGTTCACGGGCCTCATGCAAGAGGGAGTGGGGCCGCATAAGGCCCGCATATTGGAGTTGGACACCCCTGGTCTAGTGGCGGCAGTTTGGCTGCCAGGCGAGCGTTTTTCTATCTTTCTTTCTCTCGTCCAGCCCCGTGACGTCAGCAGGCTGGGCGTGAGCCAACCTGGTGTATCTCTTACCCTTGATCCTGACTATCTTTTCCCTCACATTCGTCTCGCAAAGGAGAGAATGTATTTGTCACACTCATACCTATTCCACTATCCTGCTTTTTGAGTGTGACTTTCCCACCCGTATTTTTAACAACCTGCCATGAATACAATTTGTCATCAACTTCCTCCCTTTTCCTCCTACTCGACTTGATTTCCTCTTGGCTAAGCTTGAAAGCTAGATTTTCGTCTTTAATTAAGAAAATACACTTCCCTCTGAAGTTTAACATTAACCTCCATTAGAGCCAAGACCTCTTCCTTCACCACAACCATCTCTTCCCTTACCTGGAGAATAAGATGGTGCAGATCAGTAAAGGACTCGCACTCCATACCTGCCATGATCCCAATAAGCTTAGCGAGGAGCAAATAGCTAAGTACATAAAACAAAAAACAAGTAATCTAACAGCTAAAAACTGAGCTAAAACACTATTTTATAACACTAGTGCACTGCCCCCAAACACAGGTAGGTGTGTATGGTCACTAAGGTCGCGGGCAGGTGGTCCGGGCAGGAACTCAGCTGACCTTACTGATTGATTAGAGGTGAGAGTTTAACAACACCAACAATCAGTAAGGTCAGCTTAAGAATCTAATGGTATTTCTAAACATAAACAAAGACAAAACCATCATGCAAATTGGGATGCGGCTAAGATGATCTACTGGTCAAGCTGCTATTATGAAAGACTATTTACCGAGTCCACCTTGATCAGAGAATTTAGAATCACTATGAATCTAAATGATGGCCTTTACAAAATAGACAACATCCTGCTAAATCTCCTCCATGAAAATGATAAAATAAAAAGAGCTAGAAATAGATGTCCAGACCGTCAGATTATAGACTGACACAGCTTGTAGTTTGACATCTGACCATTTTGGTGAGGTCAATCCTCATAGTATTAGATAGTTAGGTATCTAATTAATACTATACACAATACACATGAGGTATGATCACTGTATTTTCCTTGTTTTTATAATAATTATTGCATATATGTATGTTTATACATGTATATAAGTGTGTGTGTATGTACAGTAGGTGTGTTACTCACTCACTTACTTGTTTGTTTGTCAAGGGGAATCCACGCAATGCGAACAAAGCTCATTATTATCGCGCCTCCTTAACTGGGAATGTACTGCGTGAAATGCATGTTACGTGTTTATGTATCGTTGGAATGGCTGTGGATGTGTGTGTAGTCTGTATTTTAGCCAATTGGCGACATCTGGAAACTAAGGCTTAGGGTTAATCTGTACGGTACCATTCTCACTACGGTACCAGTCTCACCCGAAGGCTTAGGTTGACCAGTAGCTTAGGTTGACCAATACGATACCCATCTCACCTTGTAACCGATCACCAACCCCAGATGGGACGTCACAACTTCGTCCACTTATACCAGGTTCCTATTTATACTGCTAGGTGAACAGAGGCTACAGCGTTAGGAGACTTGCCCAAATGTCTCTTCCCCGCCCGGGTCTCGAACCCGGGACCTTCTGGTATGAGCCAGACGCGCTATCAGTTACGCCACGGGGAGGTGTGTGTATGTATATGTGTGTTTATGTAAACATACTGTTTAGTTGTGATGGGGATATGCCAGGTGTGGGCCATTCGGCTTTCTACAGTCTCCTTTTTCCTTATGTTGATCTGACCATTTTGGGAAGGTCAGTCCCCAGGGTCCATAGTATTAGTGAGTTGGGCCTATAATTTGGCCTTATAATTAGGGTTGGGTGTGGGTAGGATCTGCCTCGTGTGGACCAATCGGCTTTCTGCAGACTCCCATTTTGCCTTTGTTCTTATATATTTAATTTGTATTTGTATGTATTTAATGGATGCATGTATATGTGTATGTATATGTAATTATATGTATATCTATATGTATTTCTTCATATTTACATAAGTTGGATACAAGTTTGAAAGGGATCTGCAAGTTCTTTGATTTGTATCAAATTGTATAAATAATATGATTAGATTGTATTGTTAGGCATATTTCAATGTATATGCATATCTGTATAAGTATCTATAACTTGTAAGACATTTATTGTGTATGTAAAAGACGTATGTTCCTAAAAGTATGGCAACAGGCAGTAGGATGGCAACACTTCTTGTATTTATATGGTAGTTAGCAACTCACAGATGATTTAGGACGGGTATTTAAGCCTCACTCTCCCCCTGTGTTCTTGTATTACCCTGAAGATGTCTTGAGAGAATAGACGAAAACATGGTGTTCCATAGTTTCAATTTTCCTAGCGAGTTTTACTACATATAAATATATGTGTGTATATAGATATTTTATATTTTGCTCTCTAGGCCTCTATCAAGCTTCAAAAAAAAAAAAAAAAAAAAAAAATCATAGTTCTTGCCGAAGAGAGTCACTTCCTGTCCCTATGTTGGGAATAAGAGAAAGTTGAGTCCAGCTTCAGGGGGAAGTAGTTGCCTTTTTAACACCCTTCTCTCTCATGTTTAGCCCCATTAGTTTAGCGGTTTTAAAACTGTTCGCCCCATTTCTTCACATGTTTTAATTGATTTCATTTGGGGTGTTATTGATGTCAAAAACGATGAAATAATATAAAATAATGTTGTAAATTTTAGGATTTCTCGTGTAATTTAGGTGTTGATTTCTTTCCTGGCGACCGATAGCAACCTCGTAATTTTAAGAGGAACCGGCCTTCGGCCCGGACATTTTTCTACTGAAAAATTTATAAATTTATCTTGAAAGGGGGTCTAGGGGGTGTTTGTTACCGGAGAGAGTCGATTCTTGTCCGTCTGTGGGAAGAAGATAAAGGTCATGTCATGTCAGGTGAAGGTATTGAGGGATATGGCTTTACAACGGCACCTCGTATTTACTTTCTGTAGAGTGTGTACTCCAGGTTAACCCCTTCTGTACCAGCAACGTCTTTTGTATTTTATTCTTGCTATATTTATACGATTTGGCGCAGTTTAACCCATTCAGTACTGGTGCCGTCCCTTTAACCTAATTTTTGCTACATTTTGACAAATTTTTTCAGTTTAAACAGGGGCCTCCAGCAATTGACAGGCCCAGAATACTCGCCCAGAATAAAATCGACACCTTAATGTTGTGAATTGACGTAAGATCGCCATACTAAGGAGGTGGAACATCTTAACACTTACGCTGCAGGCATATTTCTGCTTTAATAGGGCTCATTCAGGCACTCTTCAATCATTAACCCTTAATTAGCGGCGAGCAACATAAGTCGAGTTAAATAAAGCTGGACTATGTGGCGGTGCTCGACATAGGTCGAGTGGCAATTTCAGCACGTAATGTTGCTGAGAGAGAGAGACAAGTGGTGGCAGGAGAGTAGCGAGCGTATGACTGCTCCAGACCACCGCGGCGAACCTACTGACACGAATCCCACCTCCCTCCTCCCTCTCTCACTCGCTATATACGGAATTGTATGGGGAAAGTGCCTAATTACATGCTTTTTGCACTCGCGTTGCACGGTTATTGCAAGAAAACTAGCCATCATAAAAGGATCGTTATGGTGTCATTCGAAAGCTCTGTTTATGCCCTTTCAGGGATAGATACTTGTTTTACGTTCTGGGTCTTATTTAGGCATGAAAATGATCACGTAAACAGCCCTATTTTGGCTAAAAACACCCCGCTGGGCGGTACTTATAAATAAACCGCATAGGCCGCTCTTAAGGTGTTAAGCAAGTGTTTGAATGAAATTAAATTTATTATTTAGCAAAAAACTAGAATAAAATAGCTTCAAAATTACACCATAACGAGCTTCGTAGTGTGCGGGGTTCACCCGCAGCGCTACCATAGACATCGGCAAATATTCGCTAATAGTGAGTAATGTCACGCTACAGTTGACTTTGGCAGCGCTGCATAGGTCTCGCGAGATATGGCTCTCACCTCTCAGTGCACCAGCCAACGCACTGGAGAGTGGATAGGGGCCTGCCGCACTCCCGCTCACTCGCACTCGTCTCCACAGGTTTTAAGAGGTTTTACGGGCCTGCAAATTGCAGTGAATTGCCAAAACGTTCCGGAACATGTCCCGTAATGAAAGGGTTAAAATCTCCAAGGTAATGGAGCAAAACAGGGTTGTTCTGAAAAGACCTGCCCTGCACTAGAGAGGATTAACTAAAAACAAAGGCCGAAGCTACCAAATGAAGGGGGCTGGGTTTATTTGTTGGTTTATTATCTTACATATTTTTTTATTTATGTATTATTGAGTTTCCTCGATATACCTCCATCACGCTTGAAAAACACCCCCAAGACCCCCTTTCAAGATGATTTTGTACATTTTTTGGTAGAAAAATTTCCTGGCCGAAGGCCGGTTTCTCCTAAACATACAGGCTCGCTATCGCGTGCCAGGAAAAAAAATCAATACCTAAATAGCACAAAAGGTCTTAATATTGACAAAGAAATAAGGTGAAAGGTCTCAAAATAACCAAACTAATGGGCCGAACGTCTTAGAATCTGAAAACTAATAGGAACATGAGGGAGAAAGGGAGTCAGAAAAAAAAATTAAAAGCGAAGAAAATATCATCAGTGGCACCAAGATAGGGAGGTCGGCCGATCTCTGTTATTATAGGGTCTCTAAAGGGGCCAACACACAGGAGTATTTATCGTCAATTTTGTTTGTGTTTTTCGTCAATTTTCGTAGTATTATCGTCAATTTTCGAAGTGTTATTGTCAATGTTCCTAGTATTAATCGTAAATATTTGTAGTATTTATCGTCAATTTGTTTAGTATTCATCTTCAATTTTCGTAGTATTTATCGTCAGTTTTCGTAATATTTATCGTAAATTTTTGTAATATTTATTGTCAATTTTCGAAGTGTTATCGTCAATTTTCGTAGTATCTATCGTAAATGTTCGTAGTATTTATCGTCAATTTTCGAAATGTTATTGTCAATTTTCGTAGTATTCATCGTCAATTTTCGTAGTATTTATCATCAATTTTCGTAGTATTTATCGTCAATTTTCGTAGTATTTATCGTAAATATTTGTGGCATTTATCGTCAATTTTCGTAGTATTTATCGTCAAATTTCGTCGTGCTTATCATCAATTTTCGTAGTTTTATCGTCAAATTATTGTTGTATTCATCGTCGATTTTCGTAGTATTTAGCGTCAATTTTCGCAGTTTTTATCGTCAATTTTCGTAGCATTATTCAACTATTTTGGCCTACATATATTATGCGTCATCATTGCTTGGACCGCTTGCAATTATAACGAAAAATACTTTAGCGGGTTATTTTTGAGGTTCTGATTGCCTTTGTCTTGATTATTGGAGTTTTGATTGTTTCTTTTTATATTTTTGGGTTGTTTATTGCTTTTGTTAATATTAGTGAGGTTTGATCTATCTATCTATCTATTGCCTGACGCCGTGATCCCCGAAGGGGTGGCCACGAACGAACCGCCCCCATGCACCTCTGTCCCCAGTCAGTCGACGCCCCCCCCCCCAACCAGCACCGCCTTCGTTCATGTAGTTCCTCACTCCATCCTTCCACCTCATATTCGGTCTACCTCTCCCCCTCTGTCCCTCCACCTCGCTCTCGTACACCCTCTTAGTCATTCTCTCGCTTTCCATACGTTCCATATGGCCGAACCATCTCAAGTTGTTCCTTTTCACACTTTCCAGCACATCTACCTCCACACCACACCTCCTTCTTACTTCCTCATTAGTCTGTCTATCCCTCCATGTAACTCCGCACGCACTCCTTAAGTAATTCATTTCCACTGCTCTCACTCTTGGTCTGAGTCTCTCAACCAACGTCCATGCTTCTCTTCCGTAAGTCAGTGTCGGGATTACCACACTGTCATGCAAGGACTTCTTCACTTCCATACTGACCACCCTATTTCTTGTTACTGCTTTTAGCGTTCCTACAACCCTCTTCCCCTGTTGTACCCTCTCCCGCACCTCTTCATCCATAGTCCCATCTTTACTCAACACACTGCCCAGATACTTAAAAGAGTTGACGATCTCCATAGCCTGACCGTTCAGCTTCACCTCACACTCTGTGACTTCACCCATTTCGAAGACCATAACCTTGCTCTTCCCCGTATTTACCTTCAAATTCCGTTTTTCGCACACTGTTCCAAACTCATTTACCAGACCCTGCAACTCCCATTCATTATCACTCATCAGAACTGTATCATCCACAAACAGCAGTATAGGTAGCTTCCACTCAATTCCCTCCCTTTTCAGCGATACACCAACATCCACTGCTCTTGATAGTATTTCTTTCATAACTCCATCCATATATACAGTAAACAACCACGGGGACATCACACACCCCTGTTTCAAACCAACATTCAGGTCAAAGAACTCGCTCTGCTCACTCTCCACACGTACTGCCGCCTTTGCACCCTCATACATGCTCTTCACTGCTTTCAGCAACTTGCCCTCTACTCCGTATATTCTAAGTACTTTCCACAAACCTTCTCTATCCACTCTGTCATAGGCCTTCTCCAAGTCCATAAAGGCAACATACACCTTTTGTTTCTTCTCCAGATACTTCTCCACAACACAATTCAGGGTAAAAATCTGATCTACACATCCTCTTCCCTTCCTAAAACCTCCCTGCTCGTCGCCTATCCATTTCTCCGTTCTCACTCTCACTCTCTCAATCACTACCCTACTGTATACCTTCCCTACTACGCTTAGAAGACATATTCCTCGGTGGTTACCACACACTCCTCTTTCCCCTTTGCCCTTATATAGGGAGACTATTATGCCAGTCTTCCAGTCATCGGGTGCACTCCCTTCTCCCATGCTAGTTTGCACATTTTCCATACCCATTCTATCACTATCTCACCACCATACCTCAACATTTCCCCACACACTCCATCTGTTCCTGGTGCTTTCCCCAACTTCACTCTTTTCATGGCTTCCCACACTTCTGACCTCCTGATCCCCACCTCCTCCTCCACTACTTCTCTTCTTCATCCTCCCATACCATATCCAGCTATGTTTGCTGGCTCTTCATTCCTTTCATTTAGCAACTCACTGAAGTACTCCCTCCATCTTTCGACTCTCTCTTGCTTCTCGGCTAGCATTCTCCCATTCTTATCTTTCACACCCTTACTGTTTCCCTTGCTACCTTCCCTAACTTTCTTGACTTCTTTCCAGAACAGTTTCTTACTCTCCCTCCATTTTACACTCAGATTCCTTCCAAATTCCTCATCTACTCTTCTCTTACTTTCCTTCACTACTCTCTTCACCACCCTCTTACTCTCCACGTACCTCGCTCGTTTCTGTCTCTCGGAATCTTCATTCCCTCTACTACCCAACCACTCTCTATATGCTTTCTTCTTTTCTTCCACAGCTATTCTTACCTCTTCTGTCCACCATGCTGTACCTTTCACTCCCCTCCTTCTTCTCCTCACTCCACACACCTCCTCACATGCTGCACAGATCTCATCCTTAAACACCTTGCTCATCTCCTCCACTTCCTCCATAACTTCCAGGTCGAACCCACCTAGTCGTCTTTCCACTGCTCTCCTGTACTCCTCCCTGACTTCCTCCTCCTGCAACCTCTCCACCCTCCTCACCATTCCACCCTCCTCTCGCCTCCCTCCCGCTCTCCTCACCCACTTCTTTTGTATCCTAACCTTAGCTACCACTACATAATGATCAGACAGACCCCCTCCAATACCCCTATACACCCTAGCATCCATCACAGATTTCTTCATTCGTTCATCCACACATACATAATCAATCAATGACTTTCGTTCCACCACTGTCTTATCCTTCATCGTCAACATCCGTTTCCACGTGTACCTGTGGATCATTCTGTGTCGGAAGAAGGTGTTGGCTATCCACAGCCTCCTCCCCACACATACGTCCACAAGTGCACTACCATTCCCATTCACCTCTGATGGTACCCCCCACCCTCCCACCACTCCCTCAACTTTCCTATCACCCACCTTACCATTCATATCCCCAATCAGAAATATTCTTTCATTCTTGTCAAACTTCTCCAGGCACGCCTCCACATTCATCCAGAACTCCTCTTTCTTTCTTTCAAGTATATCCTCTGTCGGGGCATACACGCATACAATCACCCACGTTTGTATTCCTACTTTCATTCTCACCCACACAATCCTTGAACCCACAGACCCATACTCTCTTACACATTCCTTCCATTTGCTACTTACAAACAAACATGCACCTTCTCTCGCTGTTCCTTCACTCACTCCAGCACACACACCCATTCCACATTCCCATTCTCTCACATCTGAACCTTTCCATTTGGTCTCTGTCATTCCACATACATCCAGCCTGGCATTCCCAGGCATAGTGGCATAGGTTTGATTCCCTTTGTTATTATTATTAAGGTTTTGATTGGTTTTGTTATTATTATTGGGGATTTGATTGGGGCTTTGATTGGTTTTGTTATTATTATTGGGGTTTTGATTGGAGCTTTGATTGGTTTTGTTATTATTATTGGGGCTTTGATTGGTTTTGTTATTATTATTGGGGTTTTGATTGGTTTTGTTATTATTATTGGGGTTTTGATTGGGTCTTTGATTGGTTTTGTTATTATTATTGGGGTTTTGATTAGTTTTGTTATTATTATTGGGGCTTTGATTGGTTTTGTTATTATTATTGGGGTTTTGATTGGGGCTTTGATTGGTTTTGTTATTATTATTGGGGTTTTGATTGGGGCTTTGATTGGTTTTGTCATTATTATTGGGGTTTTGATTGCTTTTGTCATTGGTACTAAGAGTTTGCATTGCTTTACCCATTATTAATGAGTGTTTGCATTGTTTTTGCCATAATTATTGAGTTTTCATTTGTTTTGGGTCATTAATAATTGAGAGCTATGATTGTTTTTTTCTTTATTGTTGAGGGTTTGGATTGCTTGTGACATAATTATTGAATTGTTTCATTGTTTTTGCCAATATTATTGAAGGTTATGAAAGTGTTGGACTTTTTTTTAGCAAATTATGTTAACTTGACCAATAATCTAAAAAATATACCCCCTCCCCTCCCCGTCAGACCCCCTCCAAGTTAAAACAAAAATTATAATACTACTGATAATAATAATAATATATAAACAAATATTCAGTAGAATTAATTAAATATCATAGGTGGCAGATTCTTACAGGTACAGTATATGGTTAACATTTTCAGTATACAAAGAAGCCCTCTTCCTCTGGTGCTGGCTATGATTAAGAGATTGTATTAAGCTTGGGAACAACCTGTGAGATTTAGAAGGATAATAAAGACACACACACACACATACACATTCACCAACCACACACACACACACACACATTCACCAACCACACACACACACACATTCACCAACCACACATACACACACATTCACCAACCACACACACACACACACACACATTCACCAACCACACACACACACAAACCGGATTCCAACTAGCCTATCAGTTACGGCGTGATATCATTAGTCTATGCATTAGTCTATATAGATATACATTCACACACATACACACACACTCATACACTCACACATACGCCACACACACACATAAACATACGTTCACTCAAGTTGTCTCTCTCTTTATCTCACCCACACCCACACATTGAAATACGTTCACACAAGGTCTATCCTTCTCCCTTACAAACGCGCACACGCACGCACACACCCACCCACACAAACCGGATTCCAACTATCAGTTACAACATGCCATCATTAGTCTTGATAGAGATACATTCACACACACACATACATAAACACACACGCACACATTAATATACGTTCACTCAAATTGTATCTTTATCTCCCACACACCCACACATTGAAATACGTTCACACAAGCTCTCTCTTTATCCCTTACACACACACACACACACACACATGCGCACAAATGCACACATACACAGACACACACATTTTGACTCTAAAGTAAGTTAAATGTGGCTCTCTATCACTCTTTCAACTTCGAGGGAGACACTTGTTACAGTCAGATTTGCCTTTTGTCTCCTTCCTGCACATAGTCAAACTATGGAAATAACTAAAATACATTATACCAAGCCTATAAACAACGGCATACATTATAGAACCATTTTTTTTTTTTTTTTACCTGAGTACACGGTCGTTGATGTCAGCATTAGAATCAAAATTATGGTCATCCTGGTTCTGACGAGTTTCCCCTTCACCCCGTTTTCTTCCTTCCTCTTCTTCATTTCCTTTGTGCTTGGTTCCTTTATTTATGAAGGCGGTGTCACTCGAGCGATTTTTCCTTCACTGTTTACTCACAATTGTTGTCTGGCAGCTTCATAATGTCAGTTCCATGAGAATTACACTAGTTCATAATATATTATTCTCCGTCGTAGAGGTTCATTCTTTTTGAATAATTTTTAGTTACGTATTCTCTTAATTTTGTATTGTCTTGTTTCTAGTTCATGTAGCTGTTATTGTCGTGTTAATAATATTGCGTAGGAACTTCTACTGTTTCTAGTTCATGTAGCTGTTATTGTCGTGTTAATAATATTGCGTAGGAACTTCTACTGTTTCTAGTTCATGTAGCTGTTATTGTCGTGTTAATAATATTGCGTAGGAACTTCTACTGTTTCTAGTTCATGTAGCTGTTATTGTCGTGTTAATAATATTGCGTAGGAACTTCTACTGTTTTTATTTGTCTTATTTTCTGTATTGTTGTTTATGTTGTTTTTCTTTCTTCCCCTTCTTATTTATCTTCTTTCCTTCTTATTGTATTCTTCCGTTTAATTATTCCACTTCTTCTGCCTTCTCTACATCCTCTAATTAATACACTTGTTTACATAATAAATCACATGCACTTTATAATACAAAATGGCACGGTTATCAGATTATTAAAGGGGGGTCACCGTTTGTTTTTATTTTTTCTCCTTTTCTCTCTTTCCCTGGCTTGTATCCATTCGGCCCCGTTCAGCCAACTGTTTTAAGACGTTTATTTCCATCCAGGTGTTGATTTCTTCCTGTCGAGCGACAGCAAGCCAGCATTGTATGGAGAAATCCTGCTTCGCCTGAGACATTTATCGATCGAAAAATGTACAAATTTAGCTTGCTGTTATAACAAAAATATATATATGCTGGCTCGCTACCGCTCACCAGGAAAATATTGACACCTGGATGGGGTTAAACGTGTTAAAACAGTAGGTTGAATGGGGCCGAATTAATACAACCCAGAGAGAGAGAGAGAGAGAGAGAAAAACAAATAAACGAGGTGGGCTCCCTTAAATGTCCTTACCGAGGATGTATTTTGTGTTATTCCAACTATATTTAGACGATTTTATGCAGCCTAGGTGGAAACCGTGGGAGTTAAAATGGATAATCGAGATAGTTTGACACCTTTTAATTGCTACACGTCCTCCCTAAGCTGGCTAAAATCGTCTGATAATATCCAGATTATAATGACAAGGAAAACTCGGTACTAAAGGGGTTAACTTGAACACATATTAGAGGGTTTCAATAATATATAACTCACTCATCTTTAGTTCACTAAGGGAGCCCACCTCGCTTTTTTTCTCTTCCTCTCCCTCTCTCTTTGGCTTGTATCCATTTGGCCCCATTTAGCCTATTTAAAAACGTTTACCCCCACCCAGGTGTTAATATTTTCCTGCCGAGCGGAAGCGAGCCAACATATATATATTTTTGTTTTGACAGCAAGCTAAATTTGTAAATTTTTCGATAGACAATAAATGTCCGGCTAAGCCGGATTTCTTCATACAATGCTGGCTCGCTATCGCTCGCCAGGAAGATATCGACACCTGGATGGGGATTAACGTCTTAAAACAGTTGGCTGAATGGGGCCGAATAGATACAAGCCAGGGAAAGAGAAAAAAGGAGAGAAATATTAAAAAGAAGCCGGTGACCCCCTTAATAATGTATTACATAGTTGTAGTAACGAGCAATGTATTATAGTTTTGTTTTCCAGATTGTACTGTACTTTTGGTTACGAGCGATGAATTATTGTTTGTCCCCTAGGCCAACAAAAACGCCTTCCGAGACTTACTTCAAGGTCAAAGTAATATCCCCACCCAGACCCCCTTCAAGTTAAATTTGTACATATATCGAAAAAATATTGTTCTGCCCGAAGGACGATTTCTTCGAAGTTACAGGCTCACTATCACTCGAATCTTGAAAGGGCTACTTGACCACTTGCGATGTTCAGGCTATAAGGAAGTTGGAGCCGTGAACATAAAAATTAAACATAAATGCAATAATAATGTACTTCTCTGATGGATACGTGGTATGGTGAATTGGGTTTTATGTATTTATATAACTACTACGACCGTATTTTAGTTGTAAATTCTGTTAAATATCATTGTCTACAGCTCCAACTTCCTTATAGAACGAAACTCGCAAGTTGGCATTTGATCAAATGTTTACGGTGCAGTGGCTGGGGTTTAGGTCGCTATACAATATTTAACACAGATCTTATAGCTTTGGTCAACACTCTCAAATTGGAGATATTGGGGAGTTTGTAGGCACCAATCGAGCAGGGCAGTACCCAGCGGTGCCTATGTACATAGGCATATGCTAATGAGTTGCTGGAACTCCTGTTTCATTTGCCTAGCCGCCTAGCTTCCCCCACTGTTTCCATTTGTGCCTCACGTACACAGAGAATAATCCAGCTAACTCTCACAAACACCTCCTGCTCCTATTAATTGCACTACACTGAACAAGCACACATAAAAATTGTGATCAACGGGGATAAGATCCACCTCCTATACCGTCCAGCTGTTTACTAACCCAAGAAGTACTTATCTCCCTTTTAAATATCAGCATCCTCTCTGACTCAGCCTTAACATTTACACTAGTGCTTTCACACCCAAAGACGTTTTTCCATCTACAGCTTGAATTTTGAATAATTGTTTAAGCTTGTCAGTACATCTGCACTCGGATCACCACATTACGAGGTAATTTCGGGGTAATTTTGTCAAGCATTTTGTCATGTTAGTTTTTTTTAAGGCAAAGCTGCCTGTAGCAAGTCGAGCGAGTGTTCCCCCAAATTGAAAGAGTAACAGTGAGCCAGTCTAAAGATGTTTTAGAGTCCAAATGTCTGCACACACAGCTTGAAGCAGTTGAAATCATAGGAATAGGAAATATAGAATGAGGGAGAGAGTTCCAGAGTTTACTTGTTGAGTGGAAGAAAGACAGGGACAATCGGTTTACTCTCGAGTTTGAGCGTTGGATAGAATAAAGGTGGTTATGTTTTGAAAGGCGGATGCCACCTACTCAACGTGAACGGGTACGGCCACACTGGGTGCAATAAGCGGAGAGTTACCATCAACCCAACTATACCCTATTCCAATTATGAAAGCCAAAACTCTTGAACATTAACCACTATAACTCACAACAAACAATTAGAGTAACCGAGCTAATTTTTCTACCATTTAGGAAGGATTAGTCAGGGATAGGTGTGGAAGTTTACAGCCGATTTGCTGTAGCCCTTTTTGAGATACAGAGGCTAGTGTTCACAATGTCTGGCCTACCTACATAGAACAGAGTATAGCGGCGAGGGTAGCATCAACATAACGCCTGGCAACATAGGAAACGCCTGCCGTAGGTGTGTCAGTCAGTAGCTGATAGTGCTAGAAGCATGGTACTGTCAATGTTAATTCATATGAATAATAATCAATGTCAACAGCTTCAACTTCCTTATAGCCGAAAACTCACAAATTGTCAATTGAGCGACAACATTCTCCGCTCGTCCAGCGTGGCTCCCCACTTACCATATACTGAGTTTCATCTTGTTGCATTCCCTCCCCACTTAACAGCCTGAGGCTCAGCACGCAATTCACATAGTTTTTAGCACATTTCAAATATGTAATCTTACCCCAGATACACTTTGAAAATCTTAATATAGTTACCCTTAACCTCTTCAGTTTGCTATGGATGTAGGCTTAAAGGAATCGAATTGTAGAACACTAACCACAAACATTATTTGGTCCGAGGGAAATCTTTTCGGACGATCCCTGTTTCGCCCCCATAGTTTGTAGACTTTATAATGTTTCATCCTATTAGTTTGGCAAAAATAAGATGCTTCACCACATTCAGATGTAAATATTTTTATGGGCGACTAATAGCGAGCCTTTAACTTAGCAGAAATCAGCGTTTTTGGTATCCTGGGGAACAAATTAAAATATACTGCTCGAAAATGGCAAAACAAGCAAAATCCTTAATAATAATAAAATCAAATACGAAATTAACCCACAAGAGGTCGGACCATATAGTGTTATGCCTCTCTGTTTGGCCGCATCTGGTGTGGTCGTACCCTTTTTAAGGGGGGTGACTTGCTTTTTGTTATTTCTGTCCTTTTCTCTCTTTCTCTGGCTTGTATCCATTTGGCCCCATTCAGCCTACTGTTTTAAGACGTTTATCCCCATCCAAGTGTCAATTTTTTACTGGTGTGCGGTAGCGAGCCAGCATATATATATTTTTTTTTTACAGCAGGCTAAATTTGTACATTTTTTGATAGAAACATTTCTCCGGCGAAGCCGGATTTCTTCATATAATGCTGGCTCGCTTTCGCTCGCCAGGAAGAAATCGACACCTAGATGGGGATAAACATCTTAAAATAGTTGGCTGAATGGGGCCGAATGGATACAAGCCAGAGAAAGAGAGAAAAGGACAGAAATAACAAAAAGCAGGTCACCCCCCTTAAGTCTACACTGATTATTGTAATAGCGGTACAAGACAGAAAGAGATGAAGCACTGCGGCCTGTTGAATACAAATAAAGTACTTCATTGTTTATTGTTTAGATATAAAGAAACTTTAATTAAACATATTTTAATAGATTATGCAGTGAATAATGCAAGACAAATTATATTATGGATGGTTGGTTCATAAATTATATTATGGATGGTTGGTTCATAAATTATATTATGGATGGTTGGTTCATAAATTATATGGATTGGTTCATAAATTATATTATGGATGGTTGGTTCATAAATTATATTATGGATGGTTGGTTCATAAATTATATTATGGATGGTTGGTTCATAAATTACATTATGGATGGTTGGTTCATAAATTATATTATGGATGGTTGGTTCATAAATTACATTATGGATGGTTGGTTCATAAATTATATTATGGATGGTTGGTTCATAAATTATATTATGGATGGTTGGTTCATAAATTTGATTTTGTTGAAGTAATCCCGAAAATTGTTGTTCAAAAGATGTCCAGCTGTTTTTGGTTATTCCAAAACATTTGCTAGTTTGACTAGTTTAAATAGTCTAGGGTATTTAACACTATCTCGTTGTTGTTGTTGTTCCCCAAGCTGCCTGGCCGAACAGCCCCAAGGCCCCGAGCAATTCCAAGGCCATAACCGAGTGCCCCCACAGAACCCTCCCTGCCGACCACAATAAAGCCTGGGTGACCGAAGCCACTCCATGGCGGGGAGCTGAGGAGGGTGCGGAAACGCCCGGGAAACCAAAGCCCCACCCAGGGCCCTGTGCCCCTCAGCAATTATGAAGAGAAAGTTGAGGGGCAAGGGGAAAATGTGACGCTTTGGCTTCCTATCTTGGTAGATTGGGAGGTCAATCCACGGAAAAGACGCCGTCACTTGAGATCTAGAAAATATATAAGTTAAAGGAACAGTCAGAGTAACTATCTCGTATTGTTGGTTAGTATATTGTGTTTGATTATAATTGAGGTTATTGCTTGTTTATGCCGTTTTCGAGCAATGCACTTTAGTTTGTCCCCTAGGCTAACAAAAAAGCCTTCCCAGACTTCCTTCAAACTAGCAAATGCCCACCCAGACCCCATTCATGACAAATCTGTTCATGTGTCAGTAAAAAATAAACGTCCTAGCCGAATGCCGTTTTCTTCGAGTTACAGTGTAGCTGTCACTCGCCCAGAAAAATAAACTCACCTCTGAATGGCGTTTTATTTTCGCCAAACTACTGGTGTGAAACGTCTTAAAACCTCCAAAGTAATGGAGCAAAGCAGAGGAGATCCAATAAAAAAAGCGTCTCTCCGGTCTAATACTGCTAAATTTGTGTGTGAATAACAGAAACATATACAACTGATATATATTGGTAAGTGATATAATGAGCACATAATAGAAAGTGTCAGTGTAATGCATTTATGTTAAGGGAGCCCACCTCACTTTTTTATCTTTCTCTCCCTCTCTCTTTGGTTTGTATCCATTCAGCCCCATTCAGCCTACTGTTTTAAGACGTTTACCCCAATACAGTTGTCAATATTTTCCTGGCGAGCGGTAGCGAGCCAGCATATATTTATTTTTGTTTTGACAGCAAGCTAAATTTGTAAATTTTTCGATAGAAAAATGTCTCCGGCGTAGCCAGATGTCTCCATACAATGCTGGCTCGCTATCGCTCGCCAGGAAGAAATCGACACCTGGATGGGGATAAACGTCTTAAAACAGTTGGCTGAATGGGGCCGAATGGATACAAGCCACGGAAAGAGAGAAAAGAAGAGAAAGATAAAAATAAACCGCTGACACCTCTTAGCACTTCATTGCAGGAGAGGAAGAAGAGAGGTGATATGATTACACTGTTCAAAAGAGTGACAGAAGTGGAATATGTGGATTGCCAAGACTACGTTCAGGTAAACTGGAGGAGAACGAGAGAACATGCGTACAAAATCCATAACAAAAGATGCAAAATAGATGTTATGAAGTTGGCATTCCCACATAGAAGTGTAAATACATGGGAAAATTTACCAGACCAAAATATATAATGTGTGCCACTACTATTCAGAGCTTTAACCCATTCAGTACCGGCGACGTCTTTTAATTTTATTCTAGCTATACTCGGACGGTTTTGTGCAGCTTAAGAAGGATCTGTGGAAGTAAAAGAAGGTTAAGTGAGATACTTCGAAGCCTGTTAATTGCTGGAGACCCTTTTAAAACTGAACACAATATTCTAATAGAAGCTAAACAAATCTAATATATACGGTACATCTCCAGTACAGAAGGGGTTACATTTAGATTTGACATGTATTTGAAGGAAAACGGAAAAGCATGAGCAATAGATAGATACATACACACACACAAACACATGCACACACACAAACACACACACACACACACACATCCTATTCCTATGACTCAGACCATGGCCCAAGTCAAGGCCTTCTTGATACTATCAGGCCTGGGTCTCCCGCCAGTATCAAGCTGTGACGTCACAACCAGTGGCCGTGTATTTTCCCGCCAAGGGCTCCGCCACCTTGTAAACATTGAGACAGCTACGATCTATCTTAGTTTAATTCTATTTTTTCAACTCTTCCATCAGGATTTCGTAAAAGCTATGTCATAAATATGGAAATGTATATGTATATGCACAGTAAAATGTATTAAAAAGCATCACTGCTGTGAAAGAAAGCAGTTTAAAGTGAGATACGGAATGGCAAGATTGAAACTAGGCCTATAGGCTGTCGGCAATGGATATCAACTACCAGAGTTTTTAACAATTATTTAGGCTACGAAATTGCAGCACACATACGAAGTATGTAGCAAGGTTTCTGGAGGTTCTTTATTAACTGTGCATAATTCCTAATCTTGGTGGGCACAATTAAATCGAGTCTGAGAGATTGCTCGAGTCATGGATATCTTATTTCACTGCACTTAAGGTAAGAATATGCAGATATTGGTTATAGGCTAAGGACCTCATAAATATCTACTGTGAGGTTAGGTTAGATATAATAAGTTAGTTAGGCTACAGTTAGTTATAGCCTAACTGGTTATTAGTTAGTTAGGGGTACCGTTAATGTGAAGCGATGGTCATATTTTTATATTTTATTCATAGCCTAGGCCTATTTTGTTTATATTTTTTTGGTTTATTAGTGTGTTTACCCATTATTTATCAATGTTAAGACATTGCCTATCCCCTCATGTTTTTCCATTAACCTAACTTAACCTAAACCTAAGATGGTACACTTACTCAAATTTCCCTTTTACTTATTGAATGAACTATATACATTATATCAAAATGTAGATTTTACTTATTTAACCCACTGAGCCCCAGCTAGTTATACATAAATGTAGGCTACCACCAGGGGCTGGCAGGATTTGATTTTTTTGTATTTCAGAAACAATAGAGAATGGGTTAGGAATGAAGGAAAAACCACAAAAAAACGATCAAAAAGGTCAAAAATTGGTCCTACGGAGCCCCCGAAAACGGATTTTAGAAGAGTAAAAAATTGAAGGCAAAAACACCCAAAAACCACGTTTAAGACTTTGAGAGTTTTCAACCATCGCCAAGGTTGCGTGGGATACTTACACAGTTCCCATACAAATCTGAGCCCTCTAGGTGCCATAGGACCGGAGTAATTGGGACCGGAGTACCAGTGACGACACGTCGTCGCTGGGGTTTAGCGTTGCATACATTGCCGACGACACGTTGTCGTCGCTGGGGTTCAGTGGGTTAAATGTAATTTTCAAATGTAGATTATACATTTTAACCCATTGACTGTGGGAGACGTTTCGGAACGCCATGGCAATTTACAGCCATTTACAGGCTTTTAAAGCCTATAGAATCGAGTGCGAGGGAGCGCGAGTGCGAGGGAGCGCGAGTCCGAGGGAGCGCGAGTCCGAGGGAGCGCGAGTGCGACAGGGCACCCGTCTTTCCTCCTGCCAGCTGGTCGGTGCACCGAGGAGAATGAGCCATACTCTCGCGACTTCTCGAGATATACAGCGCTGCCAAAGGCAAATGTAGTGCGACATTAGCGATATTTGCTCATTTTAGCGAATGTCTATGGTATCGCTGCGGGTGAAGCCCACGAGCTACGAAGTTCGTTTTGGTGTAATTTTGAGCTATTTTCTTCTAGTTTTTGGCTGAATACATTTAATTTCATTCAGACACTTGCTTAATTAATCATGAGTGCCTGAATGAGCCCTAATATGGCGGAAATATGCCTGCACCGTAAGTGTTAAAATGCAAATTTTACTTTACTATTGTAATTTTACTTATTCAAATGTATAATATAAGTATTTGAAATAGATTTTACTTATTTAAAATATTTTTTACTTGAATAAGGAAAATCTATATATGAACAAGTACTTCTTTCAATTTGGAATAAGTAAAATCTACATCTAAATACGGTATCATTCGGGGTAAAAAAAAAATGTTTGTCTTAACTTTGCTGTGCCTCAGGCATTATTAATACTAGGGAGAAACTACATATATCATAGAATAGGGTACATATGAGGCCTTTACTGGCAGCAGTAAATATAGCCTAGCACATAAGAATAACCAGGTATTCCAGAATAAACAGATTTTTTATTACCCCGGCCAAAGGGGTAAAAACGAATCACGTATGGGGTAAAACAAAACATAGCAAAAAAATTGAAGTAAATGACAACAGAGATAAAACTACTGCTCCTCTGCAGAGAATGGGTGACCTATTGTGGCACACATCATTCAATTGTGTGATAATTGTATTCTGTTCAATCTCAGTGCGGATTATTTTTTATTACCCCAACTGCATGTTAATAGTCGGGGTAAAAAAAAATCATATATACATCTATGCTGGAATTGTTTTTTATTACCCCGATTGCAAAAAATATTGTCGGGGTAAAAAAAAAATACCTGTGTGTCGGATACTGGAGTTGACAGGAGAATCACTGCAGGGGAGTGAAGAAACCAACTATAGTATAACACCTTAAAGCAGAAAAAAGAAGCGCTGCATGCAAACCATTCCAGGTATTGAACATTAACAAAAAATAATAAAAAAGTTGAACGGACAAAAAAAAAAAAAATCTGTCTCGTCGCGATATATGATATATACGTTCCACACATTTTTATAGAAAAAAACCGTTTGCATAAAATGTTGCTTATATTGTGGGCAATCTGTAAAAAAAAAAAAAAAAAAATTATTCAAAAAAATTAACATATGATGACCTATGTTTCTTTTTACCCCAACTACCCCTATATTTTTTTTACCCCTAATGATTTAATATGTAATATCTGTATTTGCTGTAATATGATATGCAAACTAAAGAAAAACTTTTCTCTAGATAGTGCTGCAATCTCTTCTTTGATTTATTAGTGTGTTTTATACCCATTATTTTGCAATGTTAAGACATACCCTCCCCCCCCCCATGTTTTGTCATTAACCTAACCTGGTAGGTAAGGTTAGTTAGTTTAGGCCCTATTCATCATCTTTTCACATTTTTAATGGTGAACTACACAAAGATGATGATTAAAGTGAGATAAGTTATCTAGCAGAACGTTAATTTCTCTAGTTGTTGTTGTTGTTGTTGTTGTTCCCCAAGCTGCCTGGCCGAACAGCCTCAAGGCCCCGAGCACGGCCAAGGCCATAACCGAGCGCCCCCACAGAACCTTCCCTGCCGACCACAATAAAGCCTGGGTGACCGAAGCCATTCCATGGCGGGGAGCTGAGGAGGGTGCGGAAACGCCCGGGAAACCAAAGCCCCACCCAGGGCCCTGTGCCCCTCAGCAATTATGAAGAGAAAGTTGAGGGGCAAGGGAAAAATGTGACGCTTTGGCTTCCAATCTTGGTAGATTGGGAGGTCAATCCACGGAAGTGATGCCGTCACTCGAGATCTAGAAGATATATAAGCAAAAGGAACAGTCAGAGTAAGCTATGGGTATGGCAGAGATCGCTCAGTTCTCACTCTGATAGACCAGCCCATGCACCATTATCGGGAATATCCTTAAATTTGCCCCTAACATATATAATAAAGTGGGGTAAGTTAAAGGTAAATTTCTGTTGCCTGACAACTATCGGATTCTGTGAAGTCATCACAATGCTGGAATGCGCAAACTTTGCAAGACACTCCACTATCGGACGCTGCCAGATATAATAATGTTGAATACAATACAGTATTTGTTTTCTTTACTGACGTAAATTTACTTTATTATACACAAACCTGAGCATCCTTAATATGTTTTGATACATACAAAATATACATCTTACTAGGTATGCAGCTTATATAATTCACCCTTTAACCCCACATTATCCCTCATCTTCATAGTCCTCCCCACTAGTGGAGGCCGTGTTTTTAGATTGTTGGATAATGGGTAAATACTTCTTTCCGCATGTCCTCGGCATACAAAGCCGCTGTTTATTATTTTTATTAATCTCACCACCACACCCCCAATGAAATTAATTAAAGTATATATGATCCACCGGGATTCGAACCCGGGTTATCACACACATATTTTTGCCACCTTAACCATTACACCACCAGGACGGTTAAAGGTTTATGCACACGCCTACGACTTATTATCCATTCTCGAATACTGGATATTAATCTAATCATGTTCATATCCCCAACCGCACTATGGTAGCCTACTGTTTAAGTGAGAGGAAAGAATATTCATGGGGCACAGATCATATAGACCGGCCTCTCGAAGAAATATCCCTAAACCTACTAATAATATTATTTTTATTAATCTCACCACCAAACCCCCAATGAAATTAATTAAAGTATATATGATCCACCGGGATTCGAACCCGGGTTATCACACACATATTTTTGCCACCTTAACCATTACACCACCAGGAAGGAAAAATCACACAATTTTTTTTTTTTTTTGGTAAAACTCATGATGGTGCACTTACTCAAATTTACCTTTTACTTATTGAATGAACAGTATACATTATATTCAAATATAGATTTTACCTATTCAAATGTCATTTTACTTTCAAATGTAGATTATACTTTTTAAAATTCAGATTTTCCTTTTTCTAATGTAATTTTACTTATTCTGCTATTCAGATGTATAATAAGAGTATTTTGAAATATATTTTACTTAATTAAAATAGGTTTAACTTGCATAAGGAAAATCTACATTTGAACAAGTACATTGTTTTCTATTTGGATTAAGTAAAATCGATATCCTTTACTTTTTACTTATTCATATGAATAAGTTGAATCTTCATTTGAATATGTAAAATCTGTATTTGGTGCAATATGATATGCAAACTAAAGACAAACTTTGTTTACAGATAATGCTACAGTCTCTACCCTCCTGTTGCCCTAAAGACAGTCATTTGCTACAACTGAAGCCCAAGGCCTTCTTTCAGTTTTGAAAAGGTAAGATATGTTATAATAGTGACCAGCAGTACTTCAGCCAAGGCTTGAGGAATAACTCAAATATATGGTGCAATATATGAATTCTACATTATGTAGTTCCTTATTTTTGGTGATTAGAATGGAAACAAGAGCATTGGTGGAATTACTTTATTGCCTAATTTTTAAACTTTTGGTAAATCCAAGTTTTTCTTTTGTGTGTTTTATTGTTTGTGATATGGGCCTAGGTTACATTATATAACTATAGCTTTTAGCCTACAGTAGTTTAACACTATCATTCGGGTATGTGCACAAATTGAACCAATGGATTATTTGATACTGGAATATATAAAGGAGGAGTCATAATCAATTGTTATTCTAGGATTAAAGTATTGATAATGGGGGTAGTATTAAACTGAGTCACCCACTTGGGTGCAAACCCAGATTTGTGAGAGTGAGAGAGAGAGTGAGTGAGTGAGTGAGTGAGTGAGTGAGTGAGTGAGTGAGTGAGTCTGTCCGCCCGCCCGCCCGCCCGCCCGCCACGCGCTGCCGGCCCCCACTTGTGACGTCATCAATCTTACCCCTAGGCCTGATACAGTATCAAGAAGGCCTTGCCCAAGTCCACGCAGAGGATGTGAGGAAACGATGCAACTAACAGGGTGGCCATTTTTCCATTGACCAGTACACTATTTCAACCAGTACACTATGTTAACCAGTACACTATTTCAACCAGTACACCATATCAACCAGTACACCATATCAACCAGTACACTATACCACCCAGTACACTATATCAACCAGTACACTATTTCAACCAGTACACTATATCAACCAGTACACCATGTCAACCAGTACACCATATCAACCAGTACACCATATCAACCAGTACACTATATCAACCAGTACACTATATCAACCAGTACACCATATCAACCAGTACACCATATCAACCAGTACACTATATCAACCAGTACACAATATCAACCAGTACACAATATCAACCAGTACACCATGTCAACCAGTACACCATATCAACCAGTACACTATATCAACCAGTACACTATATCAACCAGTACACTATATCAACCAGTACACCATGTCAACCAGTACACCATGTCAACCAGTACACTATATCAACCAGTACACCATATCAACCAGTGCACTATATCAACCAGTACACAATAGCAACCAGTACACTATATCAACCAGTACACCATATCAACCAGTACACCATATCAACCAGTACACTATATCAACCAGTACACCATATCAACCAGTACACTATATTAACCAGTACACCATATCAACCAGTACACCATATCAACCAGTACACTATACCAACCAGTACACTATATCAACCAGTACACCATATCAACCAGTACACTATATCAACCAGTACACTATATCAACCAGTACACCATATCAACCAGTACACCATATCAACCAGTACACTATATCAACCAGTACACCATGTCAACCTTACCTTTGGATACCTTTGGATGTGTTCGCCGCTCCTCTAGCGGCACCAAGGAGCGCGACGCCCCTCGTTATGGGTGGTGATTTGGTGCAGTAGACTGTTTGAAGCGACAGCTCGCTCCCTTGCGAGGATGGGCTCGTCTGGCACTTTTTGCAGTTCGACATCTAGGGCTCTCTTGAAGTTGTCTAACGAGATGTCCCTCATGTCTCTTACTCGCCGTGGGAGTTTGTTGAAGAGACGTGGGCCTCTGTGTGATAACCAGCCCTCTCGCAGAGAGCCCATAGCACCCCTGTTATTCATCCGGGGGATTTCGCATTCCCAGCCTCTCCTATCACTGAATTTCATGACTATCGGAGTATTTAGGTTTGGTACTAAACCCTCTGCGATTTTCCATGTGTATATTATTAGGTAACGTTCTCTTCTACGTTCCAGTGAGTACAGATTCAGTGCTCTTAAACGCTCCCAATAGTGTAGATGTTTTATCGAACTTATATGCGAAGTGAAATTTCTTTGTACACTCTCTACGTCATTTATTTCACCTGCTTTGTATGGGGATGTTAACCTCTGAAGTGCGCATGGGGGTAATTGGAAACGTCCCCCTGTGCTGACGTATTTGAGGTGTTTCCGCCACTAAAATATTCATTGTGCCATTAATAGCATTAATACTTATCCATATGCGCCTATTATGGGTTGATTATAAAGGTATTAACCTGAAACAACAATAAAACGATTGAAAACAGCGTTTGGATGGTCAAATCGGAGATATAGCCCGCGAGTTGTATAATGTATGGGTGAGGCAATCTGCTTTCCCGCCAATTTCCCCCAAGGCCACTGAGACACAGTCGATCGATACTCTCTCTCTCTCTCTTGCACTCGCTTGCTATCAGTGATGACCACACCCTCCAATCGGATTTCTAATGTTAGCACGAAAATATACCTCAGAATAAGGGAATAACAGGGAAAATAGGTGATAACTGAAGGAGAGGAGGAAAGTGGGGAAGGAGGGGAGGTAGAGGACTGAGATTTTGCATGGCACAGGGGCCAAAAAAAAAAATAAAAATAAAAAAAAAAAATATAAATTTTTTTTTTTTTTTTCGATGTCAAAAGTTGATTTTTTATTTTCTCTGACTCTTAAGAGTCTCCCCGCAGTGCGCCGGGGGAACTCTTAAGAGTCTCCCCGCAGCTCCCGGGTTTACGCTACAGTATTCAAGCCGCGGTAGCACTAGAGATTTGAAGAGCGTTATCATAGGCAATTCACCGCGTGTTTTAAAAGTACGCAGAATCCAACCCGTTAGACGTTTCGCAGCCGCCACTTTGACCTGGTTATGTACTTTGAAACCCATATTTTCAGACATTAATACCCCAAGGTCTTTCACACTGTCTTTCCGTTCTATTATGTGGTTAGATTCTGTTAAGTAATTTGTAATTTCTTTAACACCATTATTATCTCCGTACCGTATTAATTGTAATTTTTCCTCATTGAATTGCATGTTGTTTTCCCTGGTCCACTGGAACACTACATTCATGTCTTCCTGCAGTCGGCCCGTGTCCTCTTGTGTGTTTACTATCTTACTTAATTTTGTGTCATCAGCAAAAGACGACACCGTACTGTGTCTGGTGTTGGTATCTATGTCGCAAATTAGTATGAGGAACAGAAGGGGCGCTAGCACTGTTCCTTGGGGCACTGAGCTTTTGACATCCGAAGGCTCAGAAGTGACTTGGTTTACTGCTACCGATTGTTTTCGGTTTACGAGGAAATTGTATATCCACCGTCCGATTTTCCCAGTTATACCTTTTGCTTTCAGTTTGTGGGCTATTATACCATGGTCACATTTATCAAATGCCTTAGCAAAATCGGTGTAAATGACATCCACGTTTTTCTTTTCTTCTAGCGCTTTAAGAATTTTGCGCTAGAAGAAAAGAAAAACGTACACCAGTACACAATATCAACCAGTACACAATATCAACCAGTACACCAAATCAACCAGTACACCATATCAACCAGTACACTATATCAACCAGTACACCATGTCAACCAGTACACCATATCAACCAGTACCCCATTTCAACCAGTAGCCCATTTCAACCAGTACAACATTTCAACCAGTACACCATATCAACCAGTACATTCAATCAACCAGTACACTATTATCGTCTATACGTTAGGTTGGGGCAGGTTTATTCTGGTTAGGACATTAACACTATCTGGGTTGACGTCTTGGGGGTTGTTATGATATTTTGTTTAATTAATGCTGAGAATTTCGCTTGGTTTTGGAATTTTTGAACACAATATTTTAGTTTGTCCCCTAGGCTAACAAAAACGATTTCCCAAACTTCTTTCAAACTAAACAATGCCTATTTAGACTCCCTACAAGCTAAATTTGTCCATATTTGCTATAGACAATTGTCCCAATTTCTTCTAAGTTACAGGCTCGCTATTACTTGCCCCCCAAAATTGACACGTCAATTGGGTGAAGCGTGTTAATATTGCCAAATTAATTGGGTAAAACGTCTTATAATCTGCAAACTTATGGACCGATACATGGGAGGTCCAAATAGGCTCCCCTCGGACGAAATAGGGTTAAGATCCCAATGATTAAATTAGTCCTGCTAGAGAACTACTATAGTCTGTTCCAAATATGTATGCCAGAAATATTGAACCCTAACCTCTGTAACTTAAAAAGGGCCAAATCAAATGGTCTGTACATTTTCACATCTATTCCCTGGCTGACCTTTCTCAAATGGTAGAAATATTGGTTCGATTACTCTAGTCGCTTGCGAGTTATAGAGGGTAATGTTCAAGAGTGTTGGCCTACTTACTTGGAACAGGGTATAGTTGTAATAACCTTCTGGTAGTGTTATCATATAAGTGACTCACACCCGTACTCCGAAGCCTGTGATAATGGTGTTGATGGTGTAATGTGGTGCAGTAGAGGGCATCCTGTGTTACTTTACTAAATACATGCTGATACCATTACGTTCCCTACACCTACCAATATATTTCCAAAGATTTTAGGTGTGAATAATATATACTGTATATGTATAATTATGTATATATATATATATATATATATATATATATATATATATATATATATATATATATATATATATATATATATATATGAAATGTTAATACTACTCTCATATAGGTTTAAATAATATACTTGCAGTGAAATAGTAATATCCATGTTTATTAGGAGGCAACTGTACACCCCTTCTATACCTGCAGGCCACCTTCAAGTCCAGCTACCATTAACCCCTTCCGTACCAGTGACGTCTTCTTAATATCTTTCTGGCTATATACTGTATAGACAATTGTATGCAGTTTAAGAAGGACCTGTGGTAGTTCAAAAGGGTAAAGTGAGATCGTTCCAAGCCTGTTAATTGCTGGAGGCCTTTTTTAAACTGAGTAAATTCATCTAATAGAAGCCAGAATATAGTTATAAAGACATCGCCAGTACAGAAGGGGTTAACTGAGAACAGGACCGTGTTGACCCATACCGTACCGGCGACGTCTTTTTTAAAGGGAGATCGGTAATTTTTCTGGTCCCTTTTCTTCCGCATGTTTAACCCCATTAGTTTTGAGATTTTAAAACATTTGGCCCATTATTTTGGCGATTTTAACCTATTTTGGCCCATTTCATTGTAAATTTTAAGTCCTTTCTAGCCATTTAGGTTTCGAGTTTTTCTTGGCGAGCGAAAGCGAGCCTGATATTTCAAGAGTTGTCCGCCAGGACATTGTTCTACCGAAAAATGTACACATTTATTTTGAAGGGGGGTCTAGGGGGTGTTTGTCTAAGCTTGATGGAGGTCTAGCGAGGGAACTAAAACATAAATGAATAAATTAATTAATTGACCAGCCACTGTCCCCTTATATGATTCCAGCGTAATTTAGACGATTTTTTGATACTCGGGAAGAATATATGGTAGCTAAATGGATTAATTAAGATAGTCTGAAGCCTATTGTTATGGAGACGTCCTTCCTAAACTGAATGTAATTGTCTTATAGTTGCCAGAATATAATAATAATAATAAGCATGTTACTTATTTCTCATAAGCGCCAATTTTTCCGAAGAATTCACTAGCGCTCGGAAAGAGAAAGAAAAAAGGACAAAATCAATGCATCAAAGGAAGTCTTTAATACAAAAAGGACGTCACTGGTACTGAATGGGTTAACCCCTTCTGTACCGGCGACGTCTTTTCCATTTTAATCTAGCTATATCTAGATGATTTTATTTAGTTTAAGGGCCCCTAGCAATTAACAGGCTTCGAACTATCTTGATTACACCTTTTTTACTAGAGCTGATCATTCTTAAACTGCACAAAATCGTCTATATATAGCAAAAATATTATAAAAAAGACGGCGCCGGTACATAAGGGGCTATTACCCTCTCCGACATATGACGCGATTTTGAGCCTATTGGGGATACTTTCAAGCCTTCGTTACCATCAGGGGTATTTAAAACCTTTAGTTTAGTTACTTCAACCTCTGCAGTTGTCTTTGAGTTAGCTGTGGGCAGAAAACTAATTTTGGAGAGGTAATTATAAGAGTGAAAGAACTCTATTTCTTATTGCTAATCTGGCAACCTCTGCGTCATAAATGTGTGAAAGGGTTAAGTGTTGTTGTAGATTCCAGTGGTTTTCGCTCAACAAGTATTATTGGTATCTTTATAGTTACTGGGAAGAGTGCTTATCCCTCAGAGTATTAGTCAGGTCCGAAACTTTGTGAAATATCTGACAACACTTATTAACCCCGACTGTACATAAGGGGTTAACTAATGAGTTGTGTCCTGTTTGTTAGGAAGTTAACATGAGGTTTGGGGTGAATTGGAGATTAAACCCCTTCTATACCAGCGACGCCTTTTTCATTGTATTTAGCTATATTTATACAATGTTGTGTAGTTTTAGAAGGATCTGTGGTAGCAAAGAGGGTTAACTGAGATGGTTCAAAGTCTGTTAATTGCTGGAGCCCCTTTTAAAACTGAATACAATCGTCTAATAGTAGCCAGAATAAAGTTAACCCTTTCACGCATTTATGACGCAGAGGTTGCCAGATTAGCAATAAGAAATAGAGTCCTCTCACTCTTATAATTACCTCTCCAAAATTAGTGTTCTGCCCACAGCTAACTCAAAGACAACTGCAGAGGTTGAAGTAACTAAACTAAAGGTTTCTAAATACCCCTGATGGTAACAAAGGCTTTAAAGTATCCCCAATAGGCTCAACATCGCGTCATATGTCGGAGATGGTTAAAAGGACGGTGCCGGTACAGAAGGGGTTAAGACACTTAGATACAAGGCATAGTGCTGTCAAGACTGGTGGAGCTATTCTTACTACTTGGGGAATATTCTCTGTTAAGGGAGTCCACCTTGCTTTTTTTCACTTTCTCTCCCTCTCTCTTTGGCTTGTATCCATTCGGCCCCATTCAGCCTACTGTTTTAAGAAGTTTACCCCTATCAAGGTGTCAATATGTTCCTGGCGAGCGGTAGCGAGCCAGCATACAGTATTTATATTTTTGTTTTTACAGCAACCTAAATTTGTACATTTTTGTATAGAAACATGTATCCGGTGAAGCCTGATTTCTCCATACAATGCTGGCTCGCTATCGCTCGCTAGGGAGAATTCGACACTTGGATGGGGATAAACGTCTTAAAACAGTTGGCTGAATGGGACCGAATGGATACAAGCCAGAGAAAGAGAGAAAAGGAGAGAAAGATAAAAACAAAATCCGGTGACTCCTCTTAATAATATAATACTACGACATTCCATACTTCAACTACTTATCATATACTTAAGCAAGTTCTTAAACATTACTCATCAATTAAAAACCCCAATGTCCTTGAATAAACTAATGAAAGCATGTGGTCCTCCCGGGATTCGAACTCGGGACACCACACCCAGAACTTAAGCATCAAAACCATTATACCACCACCAACATCAAGTTCCAGTATTTACACACTCTTCCTGGAATCAACATGTGTTCCTGTAACTTATATTCGTTTCTGTAAATGCTTAAGGGGAGATAGTTAATTTGTTGGTTGATGTTAATCATGTATTTATTATTTGTCTAGTTTCCTCCCTAGACCTCAATCAAACTTTAAAAAAAAAAAAAAAAAAAAATCCCCTTCAAGATATAATTTGTACATTTTTCGATAGAAAAATCTCCAGGCCGAAGGCCGGGTCCTCCTAAACTACAAGCTCGCTATCCCTCGCCAGGAAATAACGACACCAAAATGACATGAACAGTCTTAATATTGACAAAGAAAAGGTGCGAAAGGTCTTAAAATTGCCAAACTAATGGAGCAAACGTCTTAAAATCTGAAAACTAAAGATCTAAGCATGAGGGAGAAGGGGGGGGGGGGCCATAGAAATAACCTATCTTCCCTTAATAAAATATAAGTTGGCTGGTTAACTATGGATCTATATTTTTCCCATAACTAAATAATAATAATAACAATTATTATTTATGGTAATTGGTGAGAGGTGGCGGCTTATTTACATGTATTATATCATGTATTATATCTACCTATTCTACCAATGTGATAAGTGAGTCAACCAGACGTGTTAACCAGAATCTACCTGACACATTTACTAGGGTGAGGGCTGGTCCTATCCAGAGTGAGGTTTGGCATCCTTTGACAAACCTTATCCGTTTCTGTCTGCCTCTTTTTCTGTACTACTTTTCCTTCTAGGTGCTGGCGAGATCGCCCGATTGGGTGGCACTGCAAGGGGGACTGTGGACGGTGGGGCATATGCCTGGGGGTAAGATCCCGTGGGCTGATGAATCCCTCCCCCACTGCCCTCTCAGAGACAGATCTCATTTCACTCATTGAAGATCATTTTTTACATACAACGACATGAATTCCAGCGGCATTCTGTATATTTGAGCCATTTTGAGTGATATTGAAGAGATTTTGCCAACATTGCTAGCTCAGGCCCCCGAAAGGGCCAGAGTATCTGGATGGCTTCAGTCTACCACACTCGGGACTGCTCGGGCAGACAGTTTGGGAAACTACAACAACAACAAATAGTATTCAATCAACCTACCTATATAGTATACATTCTATCACACCTATTCTACATTCTATCACACCTATTCACATGGTACTCATCTACCTACTCACACAGTACCAACATCACTACCTTACATGGTGGTTTCAGCAATGGTTTTACATCCAAAGTTTTTGGGTGTGAAATACAGACCATACATCTTCGAAGAGTTACCTACGCTACAAGTTTATACAATGTCTACACTTCCTGAGTTCCTGTTCAGTTGTTATTACCTCCAACATAATATCACTTTTATCAGCGTCTATCTTCCGTCAAGTTAAGGGGAGACTGGCCGTTTGTTTGGTCTATTGATTCATGTATTCATATATGTGTTTAGTTTCCTCCCTAGTCCTAAATCAAGCTTAAAAAAACATCCCCTAGACCCCCCTTCAAGATAAATTTGTACATTTTTCGGTAGAAAAATGTCCCGACCGAAGGCCGGTTTCTCTTGAAATTGTAGGCTCGCTATCGCTCACCAGGACAAAATCTACACCTAAATGGCACGAAAGGTCTTAAAATTTACAAGGAAATGGGGCGAAAGGTCTTAAAATCGACTAACTAATAGGGTCAAACATCTTAACATCTGAAAACTAATGGGGCTAAACATGAGGGAGAAAGTGGTCCAAAAAAGCCGCCCATACCCCCTTAACCCAGCAGCGAAACAACGAGCTGTTCGTCATCACTGTAAGAGTTCTACATTCAAGATATCTGAGAACAAAAATCTTCCTATTGCGTATATACAATCATTGCATCAGAATATTTTTGCCTCCACTCATATAGTTCAATCCTTGTCGAACAGTATTTGAATGTGTCCCTCACAAGAACTGAAAGGAGTGGAATAAGAATTGGATGCCTTTAATATTTACAGTTCTTCATATATGGGACTCTAATTATTAGGCACGCTGTGCACATATGATACCCAGTGTTACCAATTTAGCTACTTTCCCGCTAGATCTAGAGGCACATTTTTACATCTAGCAACATGAATTCCAGCGACATTCTGTATATTTGAGACATTTTGAGCGATATTGAAGAGATGTCTCATGATTCTAGCGATTTTCACCATATATATACTGTCTAATGGCCTTCGATTTGGTAACCCTGATGATACGTGAGGTGAAGTCGTAAAGGGCAGCAAGAAGAGGTGACGTTGTGTTGAGATCTTACCACTCGAAGCGCCTGTACAACCCATACCGGTCCCTGTCAAGAGGAATAACATTGTATCAAAAGACAGGGCTGGTTAGAATTCACTCATATACTGCATATATGTGGTGTGTATGTGTGTGTGTGTGTTGAGGCCTCAGCCAGGATTCGGATATCAGTCAACCAAAATTACATACCAGACTTTAACCTAATCGACCACGGCGTAATCAAAGCTAACATTTGTTTTTCTCATATTTACAGTATATATAGATATATAGGAGAAGGGCAATCCTACTTGGGGAAGGTTAACTCCATACCAAGTCGTAGGACCCATGTTTCAGAGTACAGTAGAAGGGAGTTTTACATAATCACAGTACCAATAAATCAATCAATGGGATCCTACACTGTGGCACCACATACATGCACACATCCTCTATCTCCACTCCTGGGGGTCTCTCCGCATGAGTTCCAAGGCCACGATTCGATCCATCCCAAAAATTTCCCTTGACATAAATACTCAACTCTCATCAACTATAAGTCTCGTGGTTATCCCAGGGGTCTCCTCCATTCAGGGTTGTCACGGTCCGAAACAACCTCGTAAGCAGGGTCCCTTCAGGGAGGCGGCCCACGTGCCCATATAGCCGAAGCTAGCACTCACAACAATACAATCATATATACAGTATACAGTATATGTTGAAATTTAATTTCTTGTCTGACATTGTTCTGTCCTATTGTAACACATTTTGAATTATGTAACTCAAACTGTTGAATGCTCTCATTAAGCTTATTATATACAAAATTATATAATATATATTGTTACGCCGAGGATTGGGCATGCCGCCCTCGACTTCCAGCCGCCTGTATCTGATGGAGCGTACCAGGGCACCCCTACCACCACCACCAGACACCAGACGATAGGAGCCCCTCCCACCCCTGGCCAGACATCCCAACAACTCTACCACACCATTGCCATGCCCTGACACATGAGACACCCCAGAGGCGCCACCATACAGCCACCCTCCCTTCCGGTGGTACCCACACCCGAGGGTCCTCCCTGCACCGTTCAGAGCCAGCCCCGGCCGTGCAGCACCTCCTCCAACCACACCGACGCCGCGCCTCTCGCCCCACACAAACTAAGGGCAGCGCTATCCATTTGTCCCCACAATGATAGGGTCTCCCCTTCGCCCGTTTTCTCACATTCAGAACGAGCCCAGAATTAACAATTCCCCCCCCGAGAAAGAGAACGTCGCCCCCCCCCCGCCGCCCCCCCCCCCCCCCCACAGTCTAAAACAAAACAAACTCCCACGGACTACTTGGTCACCAAAAAGGCGTGCTACGGCCCCGCACCACCCGAAGTGACGGCACCCGCACTGGCTGAACTGGCATTGCCCAGCTCCTGGGTCACCTCAGCCAACCAGGGTAACCGGACACCACCACCACCCATTATTATGTTCCTTCCAACAACCAACCATACTCCTAAAATCGATTAATGAAATTTACAAACGCATGTGGCAGTCCTTGGACTCGAACCCAGGATGCTCACACCGAAAATCAACACCTTATACATCGCACCACGAATACAGTTAAAGGTTGGTGGACACTGCCTACGATTTATTATGAAACTTCGAATCCTGCATATCAATCTAAGCATGTACACACATCCCAACTGCAACTCACGTAGGCTATGCATATGTGAATGGAAAGAGCAATTAATGGGGCCTTAATCACTTAGAGAAGTCCTCTCGATAAATTACTCCTGAACCAATATCAATTATTATGTTCCTTCCAACAACGAACCATACTCCTAAAATCGATTAATTAAATTTACAAACACATGTGGCAGTCCGTGGACTCGAACCCAGGATGCTCACACCGAAAATCAACACCTTATACATCGCACCACGAAGACAGTTAAAGGTTGGTGGACACTGCCTACGATTTATTATGCAACTTCGAATCCTGCATATCAATCTAAGCATGTACACACATCCCAACTGCAACTCACGTAGGCTATGCATATGTGAATGGAAAGAGCAATTAATGGGGCCTTAACCACTTAGGGAAGTCCTCTCGATAAATTAATCGCCGTTTGGTCCCTGGAGCGGATCCGGAGGCAAATCCTGAGAGCCCTACCACTACTTTCCCCCCTACCCCGGTCGCCGGAGCAACAGGGGCCTATGTTGACAGTAGAAAGGGCCAAGGTCGCCCTTTTTCCCTGCAGCCAAAAAGTGTCAAGGATCGAGTGTCTAAAAAGTGTATATATGCTCACACCAGGTTAGGGAAAGTATCTCACCTTCCCTCCTGAGTCTGAGTGTTTTATAACCTCTCTAGGGCCTCCAATGACCCTAACACCCAGTGTGGTAATTAATTGATTGTTACTCTAGATGTATACAGCTAATCCCTACAGGTGTTAGTCAAAAGTATTTAAGATCTCCTCGTATCTCTGTCAGCCTCACTGCAGCAGATACTGTTAGTTGACGTATATCATCAATGGTTTGCCTGTCCTTTAATGTAACTTTGTATTTGACCAGTTTGCCATTATATATTACCCTCAACACGCTACCTATAACGTATATCGTCATCTATAAGTAGACTGTTACATGTTTGCTCGGCAACTCAGCCGCCAAACTTCTGCCTTACCTATTGATGACCAGCTCTGCCTTACACGCACACGATATCAGAATCAAGCTAGTTTTCCCCAAAGACCTCTGCCACACTCACGAGCACTATTAAGAGTATTTATATTATCATATCTTTATATTTCTTGGTACGTCATGTATTCTTTATTTGTCTGTTTGTTCCTAATTATTATCCAAGTCCTTGAAGAATGTGATGTAAATAATTTATATAAATCTGATTTATGGTATAGCTCTCTACTATGCTAGAGTATTCATTGATGTTAGGCACATTACCTATATAACCATATGATTTCCGTATTGTGCTAGGACTGCTGTCTATATGTATATGAATCAACTCCTACTATCCACCCCCTATACAAAAATTGTAAACCTAACTATAATAGTCACTGAAATACCTCTCCCTCAACATAAGAGAACCCACATCCATACAGTGTAGTTTATGCAGCCCTAAACACCATCTCCTCTATAAAAAGGGCTGGTATCTCAGATATATTTAAGGAATTCATGTTATACCGGTATTTTAGCAGCCTCCAGACTCCAACACAAATCTGTTCCTAGATACTAACCTGGTAAAGCCACAGGTGAGATGTACCCTGGCCAGAGAAGCTAGTTCCCCCTCCTGGTCCTCGTCCATGGTGCTGGTGGAAGGGATATACACGGTGCCCCTCACTCTAACATTGTTTTCCTTCAGTCCCTCCACCACCCTCCTCCACTGGTCAACACTAAGGTGGGTCCAGGGGAAGTACAGGTTGCCGTACCTGTTGGTCAGTGGACAGTACAGTACACAGGAGTAGAATGTACGGTGGCGCTAATAAGTCATGTCTCAGCTGTCTGGAGTAGAATGTACGGTGGCACTAATAAGTCATGTCTCAGCTGTCTGGAGTAGAAGGTACGGTGGCGCTAATAAGTCATGTCTCAGCTGTCTGGAGTAGAAGGTACGGTGGCGCTAATAAGTCATGTCTCAGCTGTCTGGAGTAGAAGGTACGGTGGCGCTAATAAGTCATGTCTCAGCTGTCTGGAGTAGAAGGTACGGTGGCGCTAATAAGTCATGTCTCAGCTGTCTGGAGTAGAATGTACGGTGGCGCTAATAAGTCATGTCTCGGCTGTCTGGAGTAAAAGGTACAGTGGCGCTAATAAGTCATGTCTCAGCTGTCTGGAGTAGAAGGTACGGTGGCGCTAATAATTCATGTCTCAGCTATCTGGAGTAGAAGGTACGGTGGCGCTAATAAGTCATGTCTCAGCTGTCTGGATTAGAATGTATGGTGGCGCTAATAAGTCATGTCTCAGCTGTCTGGAGTAGAAGGTACGGTGGTGCTAATAAATCATGTCTCAGCTGTCTGGAGTAGAATGTATGGTGGTGCTAATAAGTCATGTCTCCGCTGTCTGGAGTGGAAGGTACGGTGGCGCTAATAAGTCATGTCTCAGCTGTCTGGAGTAGAAGGTACGGTGGCGCTAATATATCATGTCTCAGCTGTCTGGAGTAGAAGGTACGGTGGCGCTAATAAGTCATGTCTCAGCTGTCTGGAGTAGAATGTACGGTGGCACTAATAAATCATGTCTCAGCTGTCTGGAGTAGAATGTACGGTGGCGCTAATAAGTCATGTCTCAGCTGTCTGGAGTAGAATGTACGGTGGCACTAATAAATCATGTCTCAGCTGTCTTTACGTTTGGCTCGCTCTGTGCTGTATTAATGTCTCAGATGTCAATTAGGGTTGGTAAATTTAGGAACATGTTTGTATATCTATTTGTATTAATTTCACTCGAACACTTCCCATTGAAATTTATGAAAGCATGTGATCCACCCGGGTTTCGAACCCAGGTTACCACATACAGATCTTAAACACTCAAGCCACTACACCATCCTGACAGTTATAGGTTAAGTACATGACTACGATTCTATACCCATGTATCCATTTAATATAGATATACAGACCACTTGGTTCCAACAGGGGTAGATTGTAGACACCAATCGAGCAGGGCAATACCCAGGGGAGACCTCATAGCCATGTGATATGGATAAGGGATAGCTGGAACTCCTATTTCACTTGTCTGGCCTGCCATATTGTTTCTGTTTTTCTCACTTACATAGAGTAACCCAGCTAGCACTCACAAACACCTTCTCCTCCTATCCACCTCACTACACTGAACAAGCACACTACACTTCTTTCCAATACACAAACAAAAACAAATTACAATGATGAATACAAACATGGCCTCGGAGTCCCCTTGGGGGGGGGGGGGGGGGACTTCACCATTCATCCCTTCAAAATGCTTTGGACCACAGCCTGTTTCTCTTACTATAAACTTCTGTAATATTCACGGCCTTTCCTCTAACTTTTCCTCTGTTGAACACCACCTCTTATCCAATAAACCTGATCTTATTTTCCTCACTGAAACTCTGTTGTCTAAAGCAACTGCCAGCTGCCTCTTCTCTGTATTCTCCTACTTTCTTTATCCTAGTTTCTAAGCCAAAGACGGATGTTGTGTATACGTAAACAACAAAGTCCCTTGCTCTCGTGTTCCCGACTTCGACTCCTCTGAAATCTCAAACTTTATGGCTCAAACACATACTAAATACTTCTGTGTTGTCTTTCTCTCCCCTAACTCTACTGACTTTCCCCAATTTTTAATTATCTAAACTCTAAAGTGGAACATTTCCTATCCAGCTCTCCTTTCTCAGAAACCTCCATCTTAGGAGATTTCAATGTTCACCACTGCCAATGGCTCTCCTCTCATTCCACTGATCAACCTGATGAACAAGCCTACATATTTTTCTATCCTAAATGACCTAGAGCAGTTGGTTCAGCAACCCTACCGTGTCCTGGATCGCTTCAGAGATCGGCTCAACATTCTTGATTTTATTTTTAACTTCTAAACCTTTCGCTTAAACTGTCGATCATTTCTCTCCTTTGGGCTCCTCTGACCATAAACTTATCTCTGTCACCTGCCCTATCTCTCCAGTACGGCCACCCGATCCTCCCAGTCGGTGACGCTTGTGGCACTTTGGCAATGCCGACTGGGAGGCTCTTCGGAATACTTCTTTGAATTTCCATGGAATTATTTTTGCTTCCGTAGCTGGGGACCCTCGGAGAGTGCTGAACGCATTACCGCGGTAATCTTATTGGTCATGGAAGCATACATTCCATTTTCTTTTTCTCAGTCTAATGTAAAATAATCTAGGCTTACTCACGCTTGTTCTACTGGTGTCCGCATTAAGGAGGAAACATTCAAACGGTACCGTCACCTTCAAACTCGAAAATCTCATTCTTCCTATGTTTATACCCAGAATCAAGCCATATCTGTTCTTCAACTCGCCAAATACGCTTTCACCAATAATAAATGCACTACACTATTAAACTCTAGCTCTTCCCAAGCTTTCTGGGATCTAGTAAAAAACCTCTCCCACAATTTTCCTTCCTCACCTTTCCCTCCCCATTTCTACTCTGACGACATTACTGTCATTTCTTCACTTCACTTCACTTCTCCACCTTGAATGATTTCGGTGCTCTTCCTCCCTTTGCACCTCCCTCTCTCCTACTTATGCCTATCATCATAAACTCTTCTAAAGATGTAGTTTCTACCCTCTCTGGGCTTAATACTAAGAAGGTATTCTTAGTATTAAGAATATATAGGAAGGTACTCCCAGGATGGAGTACATCTCTCTCGACTAGGAGTTTCGACCTTGGCCAGCTCACTCGACAAGATTGTTGCGGGGTTTCGTTAAAAAAACCTGGGTGTGTATGTAAAATACTGTCTCCATATGGAGCAGGTACTTCATGTGACAAACCAGTGAGTAAAATAGAAATAATCAGTCAAGATAGTGCGGATATAGTGATGTGTAATAGTAGTATCGATAACACTACACATGTAACTGATAGTAAAGATGAGAATACTGATAGAGTAGAATTTCCGTCTAGAGCTAGTAGTTCAACAGGAAATAATAAGTTAGCTAAACACAATAGAAAATTAATTGCAAATAAAAGTAATAGGTTGAGGGTATATTATACAAATTGTAGGAGTTTATGTAACAAAATGAACGAACTTAGAGCACTCGTTAGCACAGAAAATATAGACATAATAGCGCTAACTGAAACGTGGATTAATACAGAATCTAGGCATTTTTTAGCAGAATTTGATATTCCAGGATAATTTGTTTAAATATGACCGAACAAGTAGGAGGGGCGGGGGTATAGCAGTGTTTGTCAGGAGTACATTAAAAAGCTGTATTAAATCAGGTATTAGACTAAATAATGATAATGAAAGTGTTTGGGTAGAGGTTAACGAAGGTAGTGAGACCATAGTTATTGGAGTTCTATATAGACCGCCTAATATGAGTAGAAATGGCGGAAAATCGTTATGGGAGGAAATTAAAATAGCATCAAGGTTTAGCAATGTGTGCATTATGGGGGATTTTAATTTTCCGAACATTGATTGGCAGCACCAAATAGGCGACTCCGATTCAGTAGAGTTTATAGAGGTAGTACAAGATAGTTTTTTATTTCAATTCATAGATACGCCGACTAGAGGTATTAATATTCTTGATTTAGTTTTCAGTAACAATGAACATATGATAAATAATGTAGAGATTGGTGACCACCTAGGAAATAGCGATCATAAATCTATTTATTTTAATATACAATGGACAGGGAATGCTAAAGAGAATACGACACTTATCCCAGATTTCAGAAAAGCCGATTATGGTGGGCTAAGAAGAGACTTAAGGGTGGACCCTATTGTTAAGCGATTAAGTAAGGATATGCCAGAGTTAAACTTGCCACCTACATATAACCAGTTTATTGCTTCACTCCACAATGCTCAAAATAAATATATCCCTAAAAGAAGATTTAGATCGACGCAGAACCAACCAAAATGGATGACTAATAAGCTAATAGATCTTATAGGAAAAAAGAAAGGAATATATCGAAAAATAAAGAAAGGTGAAAATCATTTACATATATACTATCAGACTCTATCAAGACAGGTCAAAAAGGAAATCAGGAAAGCAAAAAGAAATTATGAAATAAGGATAGCCAGCGACTCAAAAAATAACCCTAAAGCTTTTTACCAACTATATAAATCTAAAGTTAGAGATGTAATAGGCCCCCTAAAAACTTCAATAGGAGAAATAACAGAAAATGATTTAGAAATGTGCAGTACATTAAATAGTCAGTTTCTTTCCGTTTTCACTAATGAAAATTTGGCACAGATTCCAGAAGTCAATATGGTATATAGTGATAGTATAGAAAATATGTTAGGTACAGTTAGTATAAGTAGAAATGATGTGCTTAAGGAAATTGACAGACTGAAACCTCAAAAATCGCCTGGTCCTGACGAGGTATATGCTAGAGTATTAAAAGAATGCAGAGATGAGTTAAGTAGTCCATTAGCATTTATATTTAACAAGTCATTAGACACAGGTTTAGTTCCAGAAGCTTGGAAGCTTGCAAATGTAGTTCCGATCTTCAAAAAAGGTGATAAATCGATAGCATCCAATTACCGTCCCATTAGTCTCACATCAATCATAGGAAAGTTGCTAGAGTCTATTATTTCTAGGAAAATTAGAAGCCACTTAGTAAAATTTAACTTAATAAATTCTTCTCAGCATGGATTCACTCAGGGACGTTCGTGCCTTACTAATTTGCTTAGCTTTTTCTCAGAGGTATATGAAGCAGTAGATAGTGACAAGTCATATGATATTATATATTTAGATTTCAGTAAAGCTTTCGACAGAGTCCCTCATGAGAGATTGATGAGAAAGGTTGAGGCACATGGAATAGGAGGATCGTTGTTGGGATGGATTAGGTCATGGCTAATTGGTAGGAAACAGAGAGTCAGCATAAATGGTACCAAGTCAGAGTGGGGAGCAGTCAAAAGTGGTGTCCCCCAGGGATCGGTATTAGGTCCCCTGTTGTTTCTTATATACATAAATGACCTAGATTTAGGTATAACTAGTAGGATAAGTAAATTCGCAGACGATACTAAAATGGGGAGATCAATTGATTCAGATAGCGATATAGAGTGCCTCCAAAGGGATCTAGATACCTTACATGAATGGTCAGTAAATTGGCAGATGAAGTTTAACATTGACAAATGCAAGGTATTAAAGATAGGGAAGATGCAAACAAATGTTAAATATAAACTAGCTAATTTAGAATTAGAAAATTCAGACTGCGAGAAAGATCTAGGTGTGTTTGTTAGCAATGATTTGAAGCCTAGAAAACAGTGTATAAGCGTTCGTAATAAGGCAAACAGGATTCTCGGGTTCATCTCTAGGAGTGTGAGTAACAGAACTGCTGATGTTATCTTAAAACTTTACTTGTCATTAGTGAGACCCCATATGGATTATGCTGTCCAATTTTGGTGTCCTTATTACAGAATGGACATAGATTCATTGGAGAGAATTCAGCGTAGAATGACAAAAATGATCCATAATATTAGAAATTTTCCGTATGAAGAAAGGTTGAAGAAATTAGGTTTACATTCGTTAGAGAGACGCAGAGTTAGAGGGGATATGATAGAGGTGTTCAAGTGGGTTAGTGGGATTAACAAAGGGGACATGACAAATGTACTAAAGCTCAGTGATAGCGAAAGAACTCGTACCAATGGTTTCAAATTAGATAAATTTCGTTTCAGAAAAGATATAGGCAAATATTGGTTTGGTAACAGAGTTGTAGATGGGTGGAATAGGCTACCAAGTGATATAGTGGGATCAAGAACGGTAGGGAGCTTTAAGAAAAAATTGGATAAGCATATGGACGAGAAGGGTTGGGTGTGAAGGGGGATCAGCCGGGTTGGGCCAATCAGCACTCTGCAGACCCCCGTAATCCTGCGTTAATCTCTAACCGGTTTGGTAAGATGATCCTCAGGGTATTAGAGTGTTGAGCCTATAATTGGGCTTTGTAATTGGGGTTGTGTGGGACAGGGATCTGCCTTGCTTAGGCCAATCGGCTTTCTGCAGACTCCCATTTTCTTATGTTCTTATGTTCTTAAGGTATACAGGCCAGATGATGTTCCTCCTGTTGTACTATAAAACTATGCTTCCGTGCTGACTCCCTGCAAAGGCAACCTCTTCCATCTCTGTCTCTCCTCTAACATCTTCCCTTCTCGTTGGAAGTTTGCTCTCATTCAACCTGTCCCAAAGAAGGGTGACCGCTCTCAACCCTCCAACTATCTTCCAATTGCTCCAAATTTTTTTGAAACTATTCTTATTTCAAAATTTCTTAAGCATTTCTCTTCTCATAATCTACTCTCAGATCGGTAGTAGTACTTCCTTAGGGGTCACTCTACTGGTGATATTCTTTCATATCATAATAACTCTTGGTCATCTTCCATTTGGGACTTCGGTGAGACCTTTTCTATTTTGCTAGACATATTGAAGGCCTTCGATTGAGTCTGGTTTCTATCCCTCCATCTGTGCCTTTATCTCTAATTTTTCCTCTCTGGCCTTTCCATAGCTGCGGTTGTGGACGGCCATTGTTCACTTCCTCAACCTATCAACTCTGATGTTCCTCAGGGTTCTGTCTTATCTCCGGTTCTCTTTTCAATATTCATTAATGATCTTCTCAACAGTACCTCCAGTCCTATCCATTCATATGCTGATAACTCTACCTTTCACTATCTAACTAGTTTTTCAGAACGCCCCAACATGCAATCACTCAAAAACTCACGTGATGAGGCCATAACACAAATATCTTCTGATTTATCAAACACTTTCAAATGGGACAGAATTTGTTTACTTTCAATGCTTCCAAAACCCAATTTCCCCATTTATCTACCCGTCAAGAACTCCTACAGGTTTATTCCTTATACTTCACCAATACAAAAATCAACCCTTCATCTTCTCTCACTATCCTCGGTGTCCTTTTTTCTTCTAATCTCTCTTGGAAAGACCACATTACCACTATCGTTAAAACAGCTTCCCAGAAGCTGTGTGTGTTCAACCGCCTCCAGGGGTTCTTTACCCCTGCACAGCTTCTTGCTCTGTACAGGGGCATAGTTCGTCCATGTATTGAGTATTGTTCCCATCTGTGATGATGATAATGATGATAACGATGATGACAATACTATTATTATTATTATTATTATTATAATTATTATTATTGGTAGTAGTAGTAGTAGTAACATCATTAGTAGTAGTAATAGTAGTAAAATTACTGACCCCCTTGGAGGTTGAAGTAGTGCAGCAAGTTGAGCTGGTCGTGTATGACTCTCCACGTGGCTGATGTAGAGTTCCACCCAACTCACATCAGGCAGACTACACCTAACCTCTGAAATATGCACCTCCTTGGAGACATGGACCCCTGAAATGTTACCCACAGTTAGTTAGTTATAATTGGACTTCAGAGGCTACCCTTCCGCATTATAAAGCCAGCACACTGCAAGTCAAGTTCATTTTCAGGACTGGAGCCCCTTTCCGAGAACCCCAGTCCCTTTTACCCACAGTCATGGTAACTCCCCTGTTATCCAAACATCAATTATCCAAACACTTCAGGTGACCAAAACTGTGGCTATCCCAATTTTGCACTAATTTTCACTTACTTAGGACTCTCTGAGTGCTTCTTTGCATCAATTCAATCCATGAGAAGTAGAAAACGCTTGAATTAGATTATAATGTTTAGTTAAAACAGCCTTGAAATGGTTTAAAAGCATAGAAAACAGTACACTTGGTCCTTTATACACATATTTAGCTCTATTTATAGAGGGAAACTCGTTTATCCGTATAAATAGTTTATCAAATATTTAAAGACTCTTGATTTTTTGATAAAAGAGGGTTTATTGTACCAAGTAAGTAGTTCACTCTGATAATTTACAAGCTAGGGCGAGGAATAATGAGCGTAAAAAAGTGGAATGACCTGACAGAGATTATATAAAACTTCCCTTGCTTTACACTTTCTTATATTATGTCTCTCCCTTTCCTTTCCTTGCGATTTTCATGGTGCAAGAGTTATACTAATAAATTTACTTGAGTTATACTAATAAACCGATTTTGCAAGTCCTTATTACAAAATGGACATCAATTCCTTGGAGAGAGTACAACGAAGAATGACAAAAATTATCCATAGTATTATAAGACTTCCATATGAAGAATGATTGAAAACATTAGGCTTACATTCGCTAGAGAGGCGCACAGGACGCGATTTAGGATACTTTAACCCTTTCCCTGCGGGGGATGTTCCGGAACGACATGGCAATTTACAGCAATTTCCAGGCTTTAAAAGCATGTAAAAGCCATAGAAATCAAGTGTCAGTGGGCGGGACTACCTCCGACTGTCAGCACGTCCAGCCGTGCACTGAGGCAAACTGAGGTCCCATACCCAGGTCTCAGCAGTGTTGCCAAGCGCTACATTGCTAATAATTAGCGAGTTTTCCCCAATATCTATGGTAGCGCTGTGGGTGAACCCTGCAAGTTAGGAAGCTCATTCTGTGTAATTTTGAAGTTATTTTCGTCTAGTTTCGGCAGAATACATTTCATTTCATGCAGTCACTTGATTACTCATTCAGGAGTGCCTGAATATGCCCTAAATAGCCCAAATAGCCCCGCAGAGAAAGGGTTAAAGCCTTTGTGACCATCAGGTTTAGAAACCTGTAGTTTAGTTACTTAAACCTCTGCATTTGTCTTTGAGTTAGCTGTGGGCAGAACACTAATCTTGGAGACGTAACTATAACATTGAGATAATACTCTATTTCTGATTGCTAATCGGCAACCCCTCCTTCCACATGTGCGGGAAAGTGTTAACCTCTTCTGTACCGCGATGTCCTTTTAACTTTATGCTGGTTACTATTAGACAATTTTATTCAGTTTAAAAAGGGCCTCCAGCAATTAACAGGCTTCGAACTATCTACATTAATCAATTTTACTACCACAGATCCTATATAAACATCTGAAAGTAGTCTAAATATAGTAAGGAAAATAATAAAAAGCCGTCGTCGGTACAGAAGGGGTTAAAGGGGATATGATAGAGGTGTTCAAGTGAGTTAGTGGGATTGATAAAGGGGACATGAAAGATGTACTGAAGCTCAGTGATAGTGAAAGAACTCGAACAAATGGTTTCAAATTTGATGAATTTTGTTTCAGAAAAGATATAGACAAATATTGGTTTACTAACAGAGTTATAGATAGGTGGAATAGGCTACCGAGTGCAATAGAATGAACAAGAACGATAGAGAGCTTCAGGATAAAATTAGATAGGCAACAACGAAGGGTGGCACGCTCCTCGGTGCCACTAGCAGAGTGGCGAACTCAACATAGGTAGACATAGTTATGGACGAGATAGGTTGGGTGAGAAAGGGATCTGCCTTGTGTGGGCCAATCGGCTCTCTGCAGACTCCTGTTTTCTTAAGTTCTTATGTTCTTAATAGGTGGGGAAATTGGCTTGTGTGGCATGGGTCGCTCATCCATGCCCCTAAATATATATCTCCTGAGGCATGGTCATTGAGGTCGGTGCACCACTCTGTGTTACTCTGTACGTGTACTGAATTATACTCTTTTTACATTCATTTATACTCAGATTGGCTCTGTTGTATTCCGTTGCACTCGGCATTTATAACCGACTGCACTCTCTTATGCACCTGACGAACTATGTTAGGAAATGAAGTAGGACAAAGTGTTACTCCGTCCTAGTCCATTCTACCTGGTCTTATTCGGTTCATGTGTCGCACTCTGCACCATTTCTCCCGGAGTAGCACAGAGTCGACACTCCTAGCAACGCTGCCCGAAACTCCTTGATGAGTTACTGGTACTTACGGAGCTGCTGGAGGTTGACAAGGTTACGGAGGGTTGGCAGGAATGAGGCCTGGAGGTTAGTTCTGATCCCCACCCTCAGATGTGTGATCGTGGTCGGCAGCGCCATAATCAGTGGACCAGCGAACTTCTTAAGGTGACTTCTGGGGGTGGGTTCAAGAGTGTGTTAGCCCCTTCAGTACTTCAGGACGCATTTTTCCCTTTAATTCTGGCTATCAGTAGTGACTATATATAATTTAGGAAGTGTTTTTAGAAGTCAGAGGATTATTGAGATATACTTCTACCTCCTTGATTCTTAGCTAAATAGAATCGTTTAATGATAGCCTGAATAATTGAGAAGAAAGACGTTCTAATACTGAAAGGGTTATTATTATACTCATTGATGATATATATTTACAATACACTATTCAGCTATAATTATACCCTATACACCATTCCCCATACCATGTAAGAGTATAGTCAAACTTAATAATTCGAAAACAAATCCTGACCATAATTTGTTTGAGGCCTGTACAGTATGCATTGGATCGACCTATTAGGTCGACATTTCTGCGACGTGATAACAAATAAGGTCACAGGTTGTTAGAGACATGTGAGAATTGTCAAGGTAAAAATATAGTATCATGAAGTTCCACAGTATACAAACATGATTTTAATGGAACTATTATTTGTTGACTGCATATAAATGAAGACATGTTCATTATTTTAGGTCAAAATTTTTACGACGTGGTAAAACAATGAGGTCGCGAGTTGTTAGAGACGAGTGAGAATTGTCAAGGAAAAGATATGGTAATATCGTCTAATAATTGAATTGCCAGAATATAATGAAAAAGATGTCACCAGTACTGAATGGGTTAACCCAGTCTGTACTGGTGCCATCTTTTTAACTTTATTCTAGCTACTATTAGGCCGTTTGATTCAGTTTAAGAAGGGCCTCCCATAATTAACAGGCGTCGAACTATCTCATTTAACCCTTTTGACTACCACAGATCCTTCTTAGACTGCACAAAATCATCCAAATATAGCTAGACTAACATTATAAAGATGTCGCTGGTACAGAAGGGGTTAATAGCGTTATATTATATTCCTCACCTGGACAGTGCACTTTCCATGACGGTAGAGGATGGTGGAGGTGATGGATGGGGGTGGCAGTAGTGATCCAACATCCACAGCTCCTCAACATCATGATTCTGTAGACTGTGTCCGAGAAAATTGAGGTTGTCGCCCTTGATGACAACCTTCACATGGGATGAGGAAATATGAGACAGAAGGCTTGAGTACTCTTCAATGTAAGGTTCTTTGATGGTTATGGTGCAGTTATGATCTCTTAGGCTTTGGGTCAAGGGAGTTGGGTCTCCCATGATGTCAATTTCCACTTGTGCTGGTGCAGTTTTCAACAAAAGATCAGCAGCCAGTAGCAAATTATCCTCATGGACCACTATGGTGTGCTTGGAGATGCATGGCACTAGAGAGGTTGGATCACTTTTGGTATCAATCTTCAGTCGTGTTGGTGGAAGATGATGCAGCAACTGTGAGTAGCTATGGACACGACCATCATGAATTGTGATTTCCTTTGCAACAGGAAAATGTTGTGCAATGGCCAGGAGAACAGACTCTCCAGCCTTAGTATTTTCTAAGATGTCCAGCCACTGATCCACATTTTTGACCCCAGACTTATGTAGCAGATCTACCACCTCATGTCCTGCCACTTCCAATCTCGGGTCATCAGGTTGGAGGTGGAGGTGCAACAGGCCTGCCACCTGTTGGAGCAGATTCTGAAACTTGCTCCAGTTCACTGTGTCTGTTCCACAAGTATTCTCTATTATTCTTTGTATTTCATTTCCGGTCAGAGAGGCTGGTTGTTGCTGATTCTCAAGAGATCGGACCACATTTAAAGCTGCATAATGTTCTTGAAAGCCTTTGTGTGGTGCCTGGTAATGCTTCTGGTGTTGGCCTAATGTTGTCCAGGTGTTTTTCATGCAGAGAAAGGCTGACATAACTTCATCTTCTGGCAACCCTAGTCGTTCACATTCAGAAGTGAGATGGTCAACAGCCCCTTTTGTCAGAATCAGCTGGTCATGATGGAGAGCCTCCAATACTTTAAGATACATTTCTAGCAGCCAAGCCTTCACATTCTCCTTTGCTTTGTTGTCACTGAGCAGTCTTTGGTGCAGTTTGTCCTGACACAGTTGATGAGCCCAGAAGAGCAGCTCTGTCTGTGTACTGGTCTCATTCACTTTCTGTGGGTCAAAGAAGAACACCCAAGTGATTACAGTCAAGATAAGCGGGAGTCGACAATGTTCCTTGTCCTTATGCTTCTCCATCAGTGTCTCCAGTTCTTTGATCTTATCAGAGCATGATGCCTGTGGTTGGTCATTGCTTGTGACACTGACAATTTCCTTATAGTATTTTACTACAAATCCAGTTCTCAGTTCAACTGGGATGCCATCAAGCTGCATATGTTTCACATCATACTTGCTGAGAAGAGGGTGGTTCAGAAATTCCTGTAAGGACTCAGGCCGGGTAGTGCAGACAAAGGTAATCTTTGGGGAGTTCTGAAATTGTTCCAGGAGGTTGCAGACCAATTGTTTTGAATTGTTATTCCTTTCATCCAGACCATCAATGATGATCAAAATGCAACACTTCTTGACTAGTCTTGGCAAAAGTGGACCATACTTGAGGGAGGCTGAATTGAAGAGGTGTTCAAGTAAGTCATTGAGAGATGTAGCTGGACAGTCCCGACACTCTACAGGAAGCAGGAGCTGATAGTCATGAAGACCTTTGATGCTACCATGGCCACCCTGCCGCCATTCTTCGATCACCAGCTTAAGAAGCGTGGTCTTCCCTCCACCAGCCAAGGCCTCCACTACCAACACTTGAGGTTGTGATGATCCACCCTGGAAAACACTCAGTAGGTCAGTGTACTCTATCGATGACGAGTCACAGCTACCATTTACAACATTGATCTCAGTGAAAATACTTTGCACATGAATACGCACTTGCTTACCACTGAGAAAATTCATTATGTCCATATTTGCCTCTTTCTTGATCATCTCTTTCAGGTGTTCATCAGCTTCTGCGAGAAAGGTTTCTAGCAATTCTTTCTCACAATACTTCAATATCTCATCCATACCAATTGGTTCACTAATTATTCTATCCATGTCAGTATTGACTTGCGAAGTTTCTGTGTTCAATTCTGTGTCACTGCGTCTGTATCTTTGTTGAGCAGCAGTCAGAGTGTCCAGCAGAAGCTTACGTAGTGTGCTTGCTTTGTCCAGTAATTCTGTCTTTGTCATCTCTAGCTTTTCATGTAAGATTTCATTCCGTTCCTGTTTAATCATATACAACAGGTTTTCAAGATCAGGTCCTTCAGTATGCCAGGCTTCATCATTAAACATAGCCACGTCCTCGCTTGCAATTTTGATCACAACAGAAAAGAGACTAATGTCATAGTCTTTCCCTGTGGTGTCCTTTGATATTTGCAGCTGCTGAGTGCTATTAAGCTGCCGCTGCTTTTTTCTTATTTTGAGATAGTTAGCAGAGGATGTTGGTGGGAGGCCATCAAGGTATGTGATGAGGTCAGTGTTGGGATCCTTGTTCGGTGTACCCCAGCAGAATGTTTGATACATCACTCGTCTACCACAGACCTCCAAGATCATCACAAACTTCAACCTGTTAGTCACGCTGGAAGTAATGATATTGGCTGGTCCTGGTGGAATGGTGGCTGTAAAGGAAGACCCTGGTGTGGCAGACATGGAGGACAAAGATCCTAGAGGGGAGGCGGTTGCAGTACCTGGTGTACTGCTGGTGGATGTGGAAGGTTCTGGAGTGCTGCTAGTGGAATTGAAAGGTTCTGGTGAGCTGCTGGTGGAGGGTGAAAGTTCTGGAGTGCTACTGGGGAAGGTGGAAGGTTCTGGAGTGCTTCTGGTGGAGGGGAAAGTTTCTGGAGTGCTGCTGGGGAAGAGGGAAGGTTCTGGAGTGCTGCTGGTGAAGTTGAAATGTTCTGGAGTGTTGTTGGTGTAGGTGGAAGTTTCTGGAGTGCTGCTGGGTGAGTTAAAAGGTTCTGGAGTGCTGTTGGTGTAGGTGGAAGGTTCTGGAATGCTGCTAATGGAGGGGCAAGGTTCTGGAGTGCTGCAGGTGGAGTAGGAAGGTTCTGTAGTGCTGCTGGGGGAAGGGGAAAGTTCTGGAGTGCTACTAATGGAGGAGCAAGGTTCTGGTGTGCTGCAGGTGGAGGAGGAAGGTTCTGGAGTGCTGCTGGGGGAGGAGGAAGGTTCTGGAGTGCTGCTGGTAGAGGTGGAGGGTCCAGGTGTGCTCCTGGATGTGGCAGTGTTAGAGGAGGTGGTACTGATAGAGAAAGGTTTTATTACTTGGTCTACATCAGCATTGACCTGGAATATTTCTTTATTCACTTCTGTTTCTCCGGGATTGTATCTCTCTTGCGCAGCGGTGAGAGTGTCCAGCATCAGTTGACGTAGTGTTGATGCCTTGTCCAAGAACTCATCCTCTGTCATCATATTTGTCTGATTTTGGATTATTTCATTTCGTTTGTTTTTCATCTGACTTAGACAATATTCTAGGTGATGTCCATTATGCCAGGTTGGGTCGTGGAGCCTGGCCAAGTTCTCACAAGCCAACTGTATTACTCTGAACAATAATACAAAATCATACTTCTCACCAGTGGTGTCCCGTAAGATTTGATGTTCCTGATTGTCGTTGAAGCTGCGGTGTCTGGTAGACACTGTGAGGTAGTTGGCAGAGGAGGTTGTTGGAAGGCTGTTGAGGTAAGTGAAGAGGTTAGTGTTGGGGCCCTTGTCTGGCGTACCCCACCGGAACACTTGGTACATCACTCGTCTGAAGCTGATCTCTGTTATCCTCATTACCTCCAAGTTGTAGTCCATGATTCTTGTGGCGGCGATGGAAGATTCAACTGTGGGGGTGGAAGTTATAGAAGGATCTAAAGTGGAGGGAACATGGTCTGTGGTGGAGAGCATGGAAGAGGCTGTAGATGATGTTGGTTGTTCAGTTTGGAATAGCTCTTTCAGATGTTCAGTCACTTTTCGGATAAAGCTGTGACGTATTTCAGACTCAGAAAGTTTCAGTGTGTCTTCAATACCAAGTGGTTCACTAATTACACTGTCTATACCAGTATTAACCTGCAATGTATTGATATTGAGTTGTGAGCTCCTGGGATTATATCTGCTTTGCACAGCAGTTAGAGTATTTAGCATCAGTTGGCGTAGTGCTGCTGTCTTCTCCAGGAACTCTAATTCTGTCATCATCAGCTCGCTATGAGATGCTTCATTTCCTTCATCCTTAATTTGTTTCAGTAAATATTCAAGGTGTGGTCCAGCAGTGGTCCAGGCTCGGTCATTAAACCTGGCCATACTCTCACATGCAACCTTTATGACACAAAACAACACTACACTACTGTAAGTCTCCCCGGTGGTGTCACTTGATATTTGATATTCCTGTTCCTTGGTGAAGCTGTGCTGCCTGCTGGACACTTTGTGGTAGTTGGCTGTGGAAGTTGATGGAAGGTTGTTGAGGTAGGTGAAGAGGTCTGTGTTGGGGTCTTTATCTGGCGTACCCCACCGGAACATTTGATGCATTACGCGTGTACCACTGACCTTCAGGATCTTCATCACCTTCAACCCATAGTTAAGGCTGGCTGAGGTGAGGGGGTTAGAAGTACCTGATGGGGTGCTGATGGAAGAGAGTCCTGGAGTGGCAGTGAAAGGTGCTGGTGGAGTATTGCTGGAAGATCTTGGTTGGAAGCTGGAAGAGTGCTCTAGTGGGGTGGTTGTATGTGTTAACGGGGTGGAGGCCCTTAGTGGAATGGTGGATGAAGGTCTTGGTGGAGTGCTAGAAGTAAATCCTGGTGTGGTAAAGGGAGGCCGTTGTGGAGTGTTGGTGGTGGGAGGTCTTTGTGTGTTGTTGAAATGATGTCCTGGTGCTCTGGAAGAATGTCCTGATGTGGTGAAGTTGGTTGCTTCTGGAGTGGATGTGTACGAATATCTTGATGTTGTGTTGCTAGGGCAATGTTCTATAATGTTGGTGGTTTCTTGTCTTATGATGGTGGTAGGATAATTATAAACAATGTTTGTGGATGGTGAAAGTATTCTGGTGGTAGTGTATGGTCTTCGAACGGAGGTGTTGTAATGGTTTGGTGTTTTTGAGGTAGAAGGTCTTGATACTTTAATCACGAAAAGCTTGGGTGCAGAAGTGGTTGAAGGCTTTGGTTTGGTGGTACTAGTTGATGGCTTCGGTTTGGTGGTACTAGTCGATGGCTTTGGTTTGGTGGTAGTAGTCGATGGCTTTGGTTTGGTGGTAGTAGTCGATGGCTTTGGTTTGGTGGTACTCGTCGATGGCTTCGGTTTGGTAGTACTAGTCGATGGCTTTGGTTTGGTGGTAGTAGTCGATGGCTTTGGTTTGGTGGTACTCGTCGATGGCTTCGGTTTGGTAGTACTAGTCGATGGCTTTGGTTTGGTGGTACTAGTCGATGGCTTCGGTTTGGTGGTACTAGTCGATGGTTTCGGCTTGGTGGTACTAGTCGATGGCTTCGGCTTGTTGGCACTACTGGAAGGCTTCGGTTTGGTTGTTGTGGAAGGCTTTGGTTTGGCAGAAGGCTTTGGTTTGGTGGCAGGCTTTGGTTTGGAAGGTTTTGTCGTTTTCTGTGGTTTTGACTTGGGGGGAGCCATGGTGTTTTCACTCTCATACGAGTGTTATCTTGAACTTAATAAATTTCACTTATATAACTTAGCAAGAATATTGTTTTTACTGTCAACTTATATATCATGGTAAGTTTTCAGTCTCGTGATAATAGTTTTGTGTTGTTTTCCCTCGCATGGTAACATTTAAGAAACTACTCCCCTACGTAGCTCAATTCTGCAATAAAGAAAAAGTCTTGTAATCACTAATTGGATAAGTATGCCATGTTAAGGGGAGATGGTCCATTTTTCTGGCCCTTCTTCTCCCTCATGCTTAGCCCCATTAGTTTTCAAATTTTAAAACCGTTCGCCTCATTTCTTTGTCAATATTAAGAAATGTTGTGTTATTTAGGTGTCAAATTTGTTATCTTGGAGAAAGATAGTGAGCCTGTAATATAGGAAGAACCGTCCTTTGGCCCGAACATTTTTCTGCCAAAAACTGTACAAATTAATCTACAAGGGGAATCTACTGGCTTGTTTTTAAGTTTGATGGAGGTCTAGGGAGGAAGCAAGAAACATAATGAATAAATGAACAATATTCGAGCAAAAAGTGAACCATCCCCCCTTAAAGCTTCAAAAGTGTCCTTAACAACAACTTGGCATTCTACATTATTAATCATTTTGTATAATAAATGAAAGTCTTCCAAAACTGTTCGAGATGTAGTGATATCTAACACATATTCTACAATATTGGACCAGTTATGCATAAGGATGTATATGGGATAACTTAGTTAGCCATCCTTGCATGTAATGTATAGGAATGTAATTACAAATAAAATTCCCTTCCATGATTCCTGGACATACATTTTGAATCATATAAGGGATGAATCACATAACAACATTTATCAACTCTGCGTAAGCAGAGTTTGGTATCGCCCCCCCCCCCTGGGGGGGGGCCCCAGTATATTGGGTACCACCCGAAAAAAATGTCTGCCGTTGTCGTCCGTCTGTCGCTGAACTCCTCCTAGACCGTTGGACAGACTTTCACCAAACTTCACACAAACATTGGTTGGGTGAATGCGAACGTCAGTCAAAAAAGATGTTTTGAATTTATGCAATAGTTATAATTTTAGGTCCAAAATATGGTTTTACCCCCCTCCCCCCCTCTCCCCTCCCTACCCACCCAGCAATGATGGCGTTCATAGTGTGTGTGCCCCGAAGGGGCTCCCACACAGAACGCATTCGTTCTGGGGCCGAAAACATCTCGCCTCGTATCTGTTAGGTTAAGTTAGTTTAGTTGACATTAGAAGTGATGATAGTAATAGTGGGGATGATGGTAATAGTAGTGATGATGGTGATAATAGTAGTGATGATGATTGTAGTTGTAGTGATGATGATGACAGTAGTAATGATGATGACAGTAGTAGATATAATGGTTATAGTACTAGTAGTAGTGATGATGGTCATAATACTAGTGATGATGGTGGTAAGTAATGATGATTGTAAGATGATGGTGATAATAATGATTATGGTGATAGTTGTAGTGATAATGATGACAGTAGTGATGATGGTTGTGACAATGGTGACAGTATTAGTGAAGATGCTGAAAGTAGTAGTGATGATTGTAATAGTAATAGTGATGATGATAGTAATGGTGATGATGATGATAGTAGTAGTAATGATGGTGACACTTGTAGTGATGATAGTAGTAGTGATGATGGTGGTAATATTAGTGATGATGGTAACCCATCGCAGAGTTGGGTATGCCGTTTTGATTTTTGGCAAAACGGCATGTCTACTTTATTGTTAATACAGTTTCTAACAAGTCAGGTGAGTGATATAAACAAATAGTTTGCATTTTATATGTCTATCTGTGTGGTAAATGTTCAAAGACAACCAGTAAATAATGGATAACCAAAATGTATTTTTACATACAATAATGGTAAGTTCCGGCATTTGTTTATGCTTTCCACCAATTTAATTTCTTAGGACTTTTGCTATGTTATAGAAAGGTCTTTCCTAAATCAATATCAATTGAAAAAGTTTTTATTGCAATTTTTGGAAGGTTATTTAGTATAATGCCTGTACTGAAGACATCATTTTAGGTAGCATTTTATCATAAATCTATTTTTACTTAGAAACAAGTGGCCCCCCAACACCACCTGTCTGTTGCTCTCCTAACTTTGTTGCCCATCAAACATCAAGTCCACAGTCGTCAGCATTTGCCAGCGAGTTGTTGTTGTTGTCGTTCCCTAAGCTGCCTGACCGAATAGCCCTCAAGTCCCTAAGAAAGGCCATGACCACGATCATGCTTTCCCACAGGGTTCTCAAGGAGTATAGATTATGTTGTTGGCGAAAGTGATTGTGTGAAATGCAGTCTTCTATGATGTGTGTAATGGGGTGCTGTGTTACATCCTGGGCAAGTGTCGTCAACAGAGTCATCCAGTCTCTTCTGATAGCTCTGAAGAGCTGAATGGTGCCCACATCTCAACCTGGCCAGATGGACTCTGTCCTCGCGAAGAAGGGAGGATTCGGAAGGATGTATTTTGGGAGGTCGTGCCTGCAGCTGCGAGTTGTTGAGTGATTGGATGGACCGGCGAGAGATATGAATATGGATGTGCTTCTTGAATATGGTTTGGGGTGGATAGGGAGGGAGAGATGAAAGTATTTGTGTGTGATATCGTGTGCTGGGTGTTTATTTTGATATTTCTTTGGTGTCTGTGGGTGTGCTGCCATGTAGTGTAGTGGATTTTTATTTTTGTTCTATGTGAGTGAGGGAGACAAAAGGCAGAACTGCCTGTAGCAAGTGCCTCCCTCTGAGTTGAAAGAGTGACAGGTCCAACATCAAGGGACGTTCGAGCCAAAATGCCTGGACACACGGAGTTTGAAGCAATTTAAGTCATAGGAAGAGGGAAAGACTGATTCTGGGAGAGAGTTCTAGAGCTCAGCTGTTGAATAGAAGAAGGATTGGGAGTATCGTTTCACTCTTGAGTTGGTGAGTTGCATAGAGTAGGGGTGGGATTGTGTTGCAAGACGGGTACTACATACCCTATTTAGAGGAGGTGGTATACACTGGGAAAGCTCTGAGGAACACTGATTATTGTAGTAGCGATAGAATAGCGAGAGAGATGCAAGCTTGCGGCGAAGAGAGAGAGATTGCAGAGAGTTGGTGAGTGGACTGGAATGAATGATATGAAAGGCTTTACTTTCTACTTTGTTTAAGAGTGCGGTGTGTGGGGATCCTCCCCACAAATGTGAACAATACTCAATACAAGGACGCACAGTGCCCCTTTACAGAGCAAGTAGCTGTACAGGGGTAAAGAATCCCTTGAGGCAGTTGAGCACACACAGCTTCTGGTAGGCTGCCTTAGCAAGACTGGAAATATGATCCTTCCAAGAGAGAGCAGAAGAGAAAGAGACACCGAGAATATTGAGAGAAGATGAAAGATTGATTTTTGTATTGTTGAAGCATAAGGGATAGTCCTCTGGAGTTCCCGTCGGGTAGTAAGATGGATACATTGGGTTTTGGAAGCATTAAAGGCAACAAGGTTTTTATGCCCCAATTGGAAATGGTAGTTAGATCAGAAGATAAGTGTTGTATGGCTTCATTACATTTGTTTTTGAGGGATTGCTGGATGATGCATTCTGGAAAACTAAATTAGTGTAAGGTAGAGTCATCTGCGTATGAATGGATGGGACTGAGAGTACAGTTGAGAAGATCATTTATGAAAATTAGAAAGAGAATGGGAGATAGGACAGAGCCCTGAGGAACCGGAGTTGATAAGATGAGGAAGTGAGCGATGGCCGTCCACAACCGCAGATATGGAAAAGCCAGAAAGGAAATTAGACAAAGGCACAGATGGGGGGATAGAAACTGAAGGAGGGTAGTTTAAAAATGAAAGATTTGTGCCAGACTCTATCGAAGGCCTTAGATATACATACATACATGCATACATAAAATTTTAAGACCGAGTGTTCCACACATAATTGCAGTTTCAGTCTCTTGTCCTAATGGCGGCATTCCAGGCAACCCTGTTAAGGTCTCCTTCACTTGTCAAGTTCTTGGATTTGAGATTGGCGCGTATAGTCCGATCCCAGGTCTTCCTCGGTCCACCCCTTGATGCAGCTCCCTCCACAATCACAGACCTGCATTTTTTCACCCAATTTTGTTCATCCATTCTCTCCACATGTCCATACCATCGCAGACTACTTGTACACATCACCTCGCTAATACTCTTTATACCTAAACATCTCCTCAGCTCAACATTTGTTATTCTATCCTGTAGCCTGGCCCCACACATCCATCTCACCATTCTCATCTCATTACACTCCATTCTGTTGACATCCTCTACTTTAACGGCCCATGTTTCTGAGGCATTGAACTTCTAACACATGAGGCATACACCTTTCCCTTCAGGGGGAGAGGCATTCTTTTCATGGTCAGGATTGGCATCAGTTCTCTGAACTTCCCCCAGCCACACCTAATTCTAGCAACAGTGGCAGCCTCGGCCCCACCACCGGCAGAGATGGTATCTCCTAGGTAACAAAACTTGTTCACCAGCTCCAGAGACTCATTTCCAAAATTCACAGCCACAGGATCATCACTTAACACAAGATCACCTTTGTACACTACGCACTCAAATTTCTCTATTTCTGACTTATCCTTCGGCAGGGGTCCCTTTATTCTACTACAGCGCTTACTCCCATGGTGTACCCAACATCGACAGATGCTACATTGAATTGAGTTAACGCCCACTCCCTTTCCATACACTGCACATGGGTATGCACCGCTCTTTTCCACATTGCCTCGTCTCAATCTACAATGCATAACCTTAGTTTTGTTAATATTGACTCTTAAACCCTTGGAAGACTGGAAGACTGGCATAATAGTCCCCCTATATAAGGGCAAAGGGGAAAGAGGAGTGTGTGGTAACCACCGAGGAATATGTCTTCTAAGCGTAGTAGGGAAGGTATACAGTAGGGTAGTGATTGAGAGAGTGAGAGTGAGAACGGAGAAATGGATAGGCGATGAGCAGGGAGGTTTTAGGAAGGGAAGAGGATGTGTAGATCAGATTTTTACCCTGAATTGTGTTGTGGAGAAGTATCTGGAGAAGAAACAAAAGGTGTATGTTGCCTTTATGGACTTGGAGAAGGCCTATGCCAGAGTGGATAGAGAAGGTTTGTGGAAAGTACTAAGAATATACGGAGTAGAGGGCAAGTTGCTGAAAGCAGTGAAGAGCATGTATGAGGGTGCAAAGGCGGCAGTACGTGTGGAGAGTGAGCAGAGCGAGTTCTTTGACCTGAATGTTGGTTTGAAACAGGGGTGTGTGATGTCCCTGTGGTTGTTTACTGTATATATGGATGGAGTCATGAAAGAAATACTATCAAGAGCAGTGGATGTTGGTGCATTACTGAAAAGGGAGGGAATTGAGTGGAAGCTACCTATACTGCTGTTTGCGGATGATACATTTTTGATGAGTGATAATGAATGGGAGTTGCAGGGTCTGGTAAATGAGTTTGGAACAGTGTGCGAAAAACGGAATTTGAAGGTAAATACGGGGAAGAGCAAGGTTATGGTCTTCGAAAGGGGTGATGTCACAGAGTGTGAGGTGAAGCTGAACGGTCAGGCTATGGAGATCGTCAACTCTTTTAAGTATCTGGGCAGTGTGTTGAGTAAAGATGGGACTATGGATGAAGAAGTGCGGGAGAGGGTACAACAGGGGAAGAGGGTTGTAGGAACGCTAAAAGCAGTAACAAGAAATAGGGTGGTCAGTATGGAAGTGAAGAAGTCCTTGCATGACAGTGTGGTAATCCCGACACTGACTTACGGAAGCGAAGCATAGACGTTGGTTGAGAGACTCAGACCAAGAGTGAGAGCAGTGGAAATGAATTACTTAAGGAGTGCGTGCGGAGTTACATGGAGGGATAGACAGACTAATGAGGAAGTAAGAAGGAGGTGTGGTGTGGAGGTAGATGTGCTGGAAAGTGTGAAAAGGAACAACTTGAGATGGTTCGGCCATATGGAACGTATGGAAAGCGAGAGAATGACTAAGAGGGTGTACGAGAGCGAGGTGGAGGGACAGAGAGAGAGAGGTAGACCGAATATGAGGTGGAAGGATGGAGTGAGGAAGTACATGAACGAGGGCTGTGCTGGTTGGGGGGAGGGGCGTCGACTGACTGGGGACAGAGGTGAATGGGGGCGGCTCGTTCGTGGCCACCCCTTCGGGGATCACAGCGTCAGGCAATAGATAGATAGATAGAAACCCTTGCTTGCCATGCCCTCTCTCCACTCTCTGAATTTGGCCTCAGCATCTTGCATACTGTCAGCTATTAGGACTAAATCGTCTGCATAAAACAGTTCCAACGGGAGTCCGCCTCTAAAAGGTCTAGACAGTGCCTCCAAGACCATAATAAAGAGGAGGGGGCTTAACACTGAACCCTGATGGACTCCAATACGGACTGCGAACTCATCACTCAGTACACCCTTCACCCTCACCGCACTTCGCGAGTCCTCATACATCTTCATTATCACACGCACCAGCCACTCTTCCACACCAAGTTTCCTCATAGCCCACTGCACAACATCTCTAGGCACCCTATCAAAGGCCTTCTCCAGGTCTACAAACTCAAAGTAAAGATCCCTGCCTTTTAGTAAGTATCTTTCCTGTATCTGCCTGACTATGAAGATAGCATCGGTTGTACCCCGTCCCGGCACAAAACCAAGCTGCATATCATCAATAGAGATGTTGAGCCTGATCAAACCCTCAAGGACTCTCACAGACCTTCATGATTTGGTCAAGCATTTTCAGGCCCCTATAGTTTCCTCTATCTAGCGCATCCCCTTTTCCTTTGTATATATTTACTATTACACATATACAAAGGAGTACAAAGGAAATCAAGCAACAACAGATCTACTGACCCTTCTAGGTTACTTGTCCTCCAAAACACTGAGGATCAAGTGTCCAAACAGTGGTTTAGAGTGGGTAAGGGAACATTGGAAAGGGAATTACTGCCCTGGAACTAATGTCCGTGGCAGGATTAGGAAGTTAGTAGAGGACAGATGGGTTAGTAACTGAGGGGGGGATAAAATAAAGTTATTCATTTACAAACGCAGTCAGTCGCGGGTTTGATGAGAGATATTTGTCTAGGCGGAGTTTAAATGAATCAACGGTGATGCAGTCTATAACGTTTCGGGGAAGCCCATTCCACAAGTTGACAACTCGATTGAAGAAGAAATTCTCAGATTCGTGCGAGTTAAAAGATTTACCAATATGTCTAGTGCAATAGGATGGTGTTGATTTGTGGAGGCTGCAGCCATAAATTGAATGTCTCTCATGTGTAGGTGCCTGACGAGTTGAAATATATACACGAATTAATACTAACTTCCTAGTTGTCAATATACAAAAGTGAGATAACTTTTGCTTAGCTATGAAATAAGCTGCACACAAAACTACTAAATACATTTATGAATCAAATCCCTGTACGACATCCTAATATCGTGTTTAATCTACGTTGCAATAGTAGTTAATAAGACAGCTCGCTAAGGTAATATCCCCTTCGGGGATCACGGCATCACGGCGTCACGCAATAGATAGATAGATAGATAGAACAATTATAGAAAATATTTACCATGTAGGCCTACTCATCTTTGAAACAAAAATAGACTTTGAAAAAAGTAAGGTCCTATTATTCGGTAAACAAATTAGAACCTCCTAAATCAAGTCTACGATATAGATATTTTCCTAAAAACAATCAATTATAGTTTAGAAATATATATTAATATTCAGGGCAAATCAATAAAAATGGTAAAATAAGAAGAACTAACAAAGACTATCTGTCATCAAAGATATTAAACAAATGATAACTGAAAATACAGTTGGCTAATTTACTAATCGTAGGGAGAAAAATACTAGAAAACTCTATTTTGAAAAGAAATAATGTTATATCCCAAGAAAATAATTGAAGACATCAATTGGGCCACTAACCAATAGCAATGAAGACCATAATTAGGACAACTTTGACATAAACAAAAAAATCAAAATGTACGGTCGCGCTAATAAGTCATGTTCCAGGTATCATTACGTTTGGCTTGCTCTGTGCTGTAGTAATGTCTGTCAGATGTTGAATAGGGTGGGTAAGTGTAGGAACATATTTGTATATTTTACTCGATATGAAGAAATGAAGCTTAGCTATTTCTGATACCAATTATTGATCAAAACATACTTGGTGCCGAGCCATCACTTATCAGTGCGACTATACGAGGCATATAGGGCCTATGACCATCCTTGTGATTATACCCTTAAGGGGAGATGGGCCATTTTTCTCATCACCCTTTTTCCTCAGGTTTAGCATCATTAGTGTTCATATTAAAAGATGTTCGGTCCATTTGTTTGGCGATTTTATGACCTTTCGCCCCATTTCTTTGTCAATATTAAGACTTATCGTGTTATTTAGGTGTCGGTTTTTTTGCTGGCGAGCGATAGCGAGCCTGTACTTTAAGAGTAACCGGCCTTCGGCCGGGAAATAAATTTACAATGTTTTCTTTAAGGAGGATCTGTGATGGAGGTCTAGGGAGGAAACTAATAAAGTACTAGAAAAATATATAAATGAGCCAATAAAAACGACACATCTCCCCGTAACTTTGTCCAGATTCAGTTCTGTATCTCGAAAACATTGGTAATGCATAATTAACAAACTGTTAGGTGGACATCCAAACAATAACAAAGAACCATAAACAAAAAACTGAGATCAGTCAACATCCTGTTTGTCTTGATAAATTTTCTTCTTTTTTTAGGACATTTTCTAAAATTACACATAGCCAGAGGAGTTATAGTCTATTTGCTGTAAGTAGGCGAAAAATCATGACCTCTAACTTCTGTAGCTCAAAAACGACTACTAGAGTAATCGAGCTAATATTGCTACCATTTGGAAAGAGGCAGCCAAGGAAGAGATGTGAAAATTTACAGCCAATTTGCTCCAGCCCATTTTGAGTTACAGAGGATAGAGGTCATGGTTTCTCGCCTACTTACAGCGAATATACTAATTAATTACTCCTTCCATTCATCTATCCATAGTCTATGATAGCGCAGTTGGAATGTGTGTACATGCTTAGATTGGTATGCAGGATTCGAAACTGCATAATAAATCGTAGGCTTGTCCACCATTCTTTAACTGTCTTCGTAGCGCAATGGATAAATGCACTGAATTTCGGTGTGAGCATCCTAGGTTCGAATCCCTGAACTGCCACATGTATTTGTTGATTTCATTAATTGAGTTTAGGAGTAAAGTCGGTTGGTGGAGGGAACATAATAATAGAATTCAGGGCAAGTGAATGGAGGAGGATGGGAAGTGGCAGGTGGTGTGTGGCTTGGTATTAGTGAGGGTCTTGACTATGGTGTGCCAGGGGTTCCTGGGGTACTCAAAGGTGTCAGGTTGTTTGAACTACTCCACGTCCTCCTTGGCCTTCTTGCTTACTGATGTCCCTTTCATAGTGTGGGGAAAGTCCTCTTCCTACACTAACCAGTCCAGCCCGGAGTGGCACAACCTAGACCCTCTTTACCTTAATGTATGAGTCAGGGTCCCTGAGCTCTCCCGAGGAGTTCGGGTGAATCCCCTCTTCCACTCGTCCCCTATAATGTGATAGAGTTGTGTCTGGTGTTAAGCACTCCACCTGTAATAGGGTTGTTTCTGGTGATTGCAGTCCCCCTGATATCTGTAAGGGGTGTTTCCGGGTGGATGGGACTGATAGTCTTGGCGGGCAACCTATCTAGTGGAAATTGGGAATACACCCTAAGCAAATTACCGATGCCACTTACAGGTGGCGCTCTCTAGAACAGATAAGATACATTTATTTTGTATGCTTGATAAACTGAACGACAGGAAGGCTAGTTAGGTAAAATAGAACATCAGAGGCTATCAACCCTACTGGATTATTAAGCCAGCATACTGTAAATCAAGAATAGCGTCAGGACTGGGGCCCCTTTTCGAGAGCAACAACTCCTTGCTAGGAAGGTTAGTTAAAATAGGACTGCAGAGGCTATCAACCTTTCTGGATTATTAAGCCAGCACACTGTAAGTCAAGAAGAGCATCAGGACTGGAGCCCCTTTTCGAAAACTCCAGTCCTTTGAGATAGAAAGCCAGTTAATTAAAATAGAACATCAGAGGCTATCAACCCTATTGGATTATTAAGCCAGCACACTGTACGTCAAGAAGAGCGTCAGGACTGGAGCCCCTTTTCGAGAACTCCGGTCCCGTGCTAGGAAGACTAGACAAGATGGCTGGAAAAAAGTAAAAAGAGTAGAGTAATTTAGATCGAGGAAGAGTAAGTTGAGAAATATGAAGTAAAGAAGTAAAAAATAGTGTCTCAAAAGGAAAAGGACTTACCGATATTATACTTCCATCACTGAACTAATGTAGGTCCAAGGCTACACTCACTCCACACTCCATGGTTCACTCTGAAACATGTGGGGAGATTGATTAATTTATACGTAAGAGGGTTTTTTTCTGGACCCCTTCTGTCTCACGTTTAGCTCATTTTCTTCGAGATTTTAAGATGTTCCCCTATTAGTTTGATGATTTTAAGTCATTTCGCCCTATTTCTGTCAATTTTAAGACCCTTTGAGCCATTTAGGAGTCTATTATTTCCTGGCGAGCGATAGCGACCCTGTAATTTAGGAGGAATCGAACTTCAGCCGGGACATTTTTATATCAAAACATTTACAAATTTATCTTGAACAGGGGTCTTGGAGGTATTTTCGTTAAGCTTGATGGAGGTCTAGTGAGAAAACTAAAATCTTCTCTTTAATCCGGGGCGATGGGCGCATTTAATATCTTGTTTATTTAGGCTATCTTTCTATATATATATATTTTTTTTAGTTCCCTCCCTGGACTTCCATCAAGCTTAAAAAAACACCCCCTAGACTAGAATATATTTGTACATTTTTCGATAGAAAAAAAAGGTCTTGACATAGATAAAGAAATGCGACGAAAGGTCCAAAATCGACAAACTAATAGGGCGAACGTCTTAAAATTTACAATCTAATGTGGTTAAACATGAAGGAGAAGGAGGGCCAGAATACTTGTTGAGGAACCTCTTGTAGGCTTCACTGTGAGAGGCCCTTGACACTATTTGGTCGGAGGAGGGACTCTATGGATTTCGCTTTTTTCACTGCATTAGTTTGCAGATTATAAGATGTTTTACCTCATTAGTATGGCGATAATATGACGCCTCACCCCATTCACGTGTTGTATTCATTTGGGGCGAACGATAACGAGCCCATAACTTAGAAGAAATCGGACTGGGACATTTTTGTTTTATTATTCTTTTTATTTTATCAACTCTGCGTAAGCACAGTTTGGTATCGCCCCCCCCCCCCCCCGTATAGTGGGTACCACCGGAATAAAAATTCTGTCGTTGTCGTCCGTCTGTCCCGAAACTCCTCCTAGACCGTTGGACGGATTTTCACCAAATTTCACACGAACATTTGTTGGATGAATGCGAACGGCAGTCAAAAATTTTTTTTTTGAATTTATGCAATAGTTATGATTTTAGATACCAAATATGGTTCTCCCCCCACCGGCCCACCCAGCAATCATGGCGTTCTTAGTGTGTGTGCCCCGAAGTGGCTCACACACAGAACGCATTCGTTTTGGGGCCGAAAACATCTCGCCCCGTATCTGTTAGGTTAAGTTAGTTTAGTTGACATTAGAAGTGATGATAATAATAGTGGGGATGATGGTAATAGTAGTGATGATGGTGATAATAGTAGTGATGATGGTTGTAGTTGTAGTGATGATGATGACAGTAGTAATGATGATGGTAGTGATGATGACAGTAGTAGATATGATGGTTATAGTACTAGTAGTAGTGATGATGGTCAGAATAGTAGTGATGATGGTGACAAGTAATGGTGATTGTAAGATGATGGTGCTAATAATGATTATGGTGATAGTTGTAGTGATAATGATGAGAGTAGTGATGATGACAGTATTAGTGAAGATGGTGAGAGTAGTAGTGGTGATTGTAATAGTAGTAGTGATGATGATAGTAATGGTGATGATGATAGTAGTAGTGATGATGGTGACAGTTGTAGTGATGATAGTAATGGTGATGAAGATAATAGTGATGATGGTGACAGTTGTAGTGATGATAGTAATAGTGATGATGGTGGTAATATTAGTGATGATGGTAATGGGCAAAACGGCACATCTACTTTATTGTATTCATGTTTCATTTTCGAAATTTCTTTTTCGAAATTTGGGTGGAAGGGAGTGTGGGAATTTATTTATCCACTCTGCGTAAGCAGAGTTTGGTATCGCCCCCCCCCCCCCCCCCCCTCCCCCCGTATAGTGGGTACCACCGGAAAAAAAATTGTCTTCATCCGTCTGTCCCGGAACTGCTCCTAGACCGTTGGACGGATTTTCACCAAATTTCACACAAACATTTGCTGGGTGAATGCGAACGTCAGTCAAAAAAAGAGTTTCTGAATTTGTACAATAGATATGATTTTAGATCCAAAATATGGTTCCCCCCCCCCCCCCCCCAGCAATGATGGGGAACGCCATCGTTCTGGTGCTGAAAACAAGTCGCCCCGCATTTGTTGTTGTTGTTGTTCCCCAAGCTGCCTGGCCGAACAGCCCCAAGGCCCCGAGCAAGGCCAAGGCCATAACCGAGCGCCCCCACAGTACCCTCCCTGCCGACCACAATAAAGCCTGGGTGACCGAAGCCACTCCATGGCGGGGAGCTGAGGAGGGCGCGGAAATGCCCGGGAAACCAAAGCCTCACCCAGGGCCCTGTGCCCCTCAGCAATTATGAAGAGAAAGTTGAGGGGCAAAGGAAAAATGTGACGCTTTGGCTTCCAATCTTGGTAGATTGGGAGGTCAATCCACGGAAGAGACGCCGTCACTTGAGATCTAGAAAATATATAAGTAAAAGGAACAGTCAGAGTAAGCTATGGGTATGGCAGAGATCGCTCAGTTCTCACTCTGATAGACCAACCCATCACCGCATTTGTTGGATTAAGTTAGGTTAGTTGACATTATAAGTGATGGTAGTAATAGTGGGGATGATGGTAATATTAGTGATGATGGTGATAATATTAGTGATGATGGTTGTAGTTGTAGTGATGACATCACTGTGTCTGTATGCTTGTGTGTGTGTCACACACTCATATGTGGCAACAATAATGACCATCACAGGATGCCATACATCACAGCAATGATGATAGTGGTGATTATAGTACTAGTAGTGACGATGTTGGTGATTGTGATTGTATTTGTCATGGTGGTGATGATCTGTAGTGGTTACTATATTGTGTCTGAGTGTAGTAGTGATAGTTGTGGTGATTATGGTAGCAGTTAAGATATTGCCAGTATTGATGATAATGGTTATTATGGTAGTGAGGGCAGTCGTGATTGTGAAAGTAGTTGAGATAGTGGTGGTAATAGTAGCAGTGATGATGGTAGTAGATAATGGGGATAGTATTAGTGATGATGGTGAGAGTATTAGTGATGGTTACTGGAGATAACGCCCCCAAAACTACTCGCCTCTCATTTGCATGAGGAACTTGCCCTGGTTTGGATACGTTAGGTTAAGTTGGGTTAGGTTACGTTAGTTTTGTTGACAGTAGAAATGATGGTAGTAGTAGTAGGGATGATGGTGATAGTAGTATTGATGGTGATAATAGTAGTGATGATGGTGATAGTTGTAGTGATAATGATAACAATTGTGATGATGGAGACAGTAGTAGTGATGATGTTAACACTATTAATGATGATTGTAAGATGATGGTGATAGTTGTAGTAACAATGATGGTAGTGACAATGGTGACAGTAGTAGTGATGATGGTTGAGAGTAGTTGTGATGATTGTAATAGTAGTAGTGATGATGATCATAGTAATGGGCGATGATGACAGTAGTAGTGATGATGGTGGAGTTGTAGTGAAGATGGCAGTAGTGGTGATGAAGGTGATATTATGATTGATGAGGGTAATACTTGTGAAGATGGAAACCCATGCAGAGTTGGGTATGCCGTTTTGATTTTGGGCAAAACGGCACGTCAACTTTATTTTTTTTTTATTTTTTTATTTTATTTTTTATTTTATTTTTAATATGAGAGAAGTATGGTAAAGCGTTTTGTTAGCCTAGCAAAAAAACTAAAATACGATGCTCGAAAATACAAACACGAGGAAAATCCTCAATAACCAATAAAAACCATATCATAATAACCCTATAGAGTATAGACGTATAATCAGAGAGCATTAATACTTTGCTAATAAGTTGCCTTTTAAGTAGTTCACAGTATTATCGCCAGCAAAATAACGTAATTTAACCTTTTCACATTGTCTTCTAGTATTACTATATAGGTAGCGCCAGCGAACTTGACAATAATCTTGACCCCTTAAGTTATTATAACACGAAATGAATGAAAGCAATCGGGCTGACGTTTCCATCATTTGGGTAGAGTCCACCAGGAAATCGGTGTGGATATTTACAGCCAGTTTACTCTAGGCCCTTTTGAGTTACAGAGAGGTCAGGGGTCAAGATTATTGTCAAGTTCGTTGGTTCTACCTACGGGTATAGTTATGTTCAGTCTTAATCTTGTCCCCTATAGGCACACTAAAGCTAAATACCATGGTAATTTACTTCCATATAATGTTATTTATAAGGATATATTTAACATTGCAGGTACCTTGCAGTTGAGTTAAGGAAGAAGGTTGACTGTTAATGTTATCAGTTTATCTCTGCTATCATCTTATCACTATATTAATTACTCACACTAGTGCTCAGTACGTGTATCTAAGGTACACTCAGATGCAATAGTCTCTAGCCCACTCATATGAATTCGTGGATATGAAACACCCCGTTCTTAACATAAATCACCCATTACAAACCCCAATGTACAGCTATTGACAAAAGTCCGTGAGGAAGATTTCTATAAGGAGATTACTGAGTGTTGTTGCAGGTAAGTGCTCAAAACAACTAATGGATGGCGCCACCATATGTTTCACATATCCTCCCCCACTCCCCCAACCCCACCCTTCTCTCCACTAATCTTCGTTGCTTTGCTCCTCTTACCATCATGAATCGCTTAACTTTCATCTCTCTCTCTCTCTCTCTCTCTCTCTCTCTCTCTCTCTCTCTCTCTCTCTCTCTCTCTCTCTCTCTCTCATATATATAGCGGGATTCCTTCACGTGTGTCGTTTGGAGTGTAACAAAGTTTACTTGCAATTGAATGACTAGCTAGTATCACAGTTGTTACATCAACCGAGTTCAGTAAGTATGATTCCCACCACCTGTCCTCCTCCACTTAACACCTTTCTACACTGCTATGTCATTCTGATTATATTATGGGTAAATTAGTATAGTATTCAGCTTGGGAAGGACCTGTAGGCATCATAGGGATGCGAACACCATCTATTTATATATATTTTATCTCTGACGGTCACAGCTTGTTCCTAAACGTACTAGATTTATCTATTGATGACCAAAACAAAATGATACAATCCGTCACGGTATTTAGTCGGTTAATTAACCTTTTGAAGATGGTGATGAATTTTTACAGTATATTCTAGCTACCATTAGACGATTAGATGATCTGTGGGAGTTATAAGGGTACAGACTATATTAATAAAGTAGACGTGCCGTTGTGCCCAAAATCAAAACGGCATACCCAACTCTGCGATGGGTTACCATCATCATTAGTAATACCATCATCAATAATACTATCACCATCATAACTACTGTTATCATCACTACAACTGTCACCATCATCACTACTAAACGGCACGTCTACTTTAGTACTACAGGTATTATAACCATCATCTTACAATCATCATTACTACTATCACCATCATCACTATTACTCTCATCATTATCACTACTACTGTTATCATCACTACAACTTTCACAATCATCACTACTATTGTCACCATCACCATTACTACAGTATGAGAACTACTACTGATATAATAATTAATACTACTCCCACCATCATCACTACTACTCTCATCATTAACACTACAACTGTAAAAAAACCCACTACTAGTCACCATCACTATCATCAGCACTACTACTGTTTTTATCATCACTACTATTCTCACCATCATCACTACTATCATCATCACTACTACTGACATCATCACTATAATTTTCACGATCATCACTAATATCACCATCACTAGTACTGTCACCATCGTCACTACCATCATCATCACTACTATCATTACCACTGCAACTATCACCTTCATCATTACTATTATCAGCATCATCTTACATATAAGTACTGCTATCACTATCATCACTACTAATATGACCATCATCATTATGACTAGTGCTGTCACCATCATCACTACTACTTTCAGCATTACCACTACTACTGGCATTATCACTACACCTTGATATAGTGATTTCCAAGTAGGCCATTAATGTTTATGATTACATGTCGTGCAGCCAGTACCCATCATACATCAGCCAACCTTATTATACCAACGTGGAATCTGGCGAGTTCGATTTAATTCGCTATGTTTGTGCGGGATATTTGAAATGTCCACAAATCATCTTTAAATGTGGAGTCATGCACGACACGCATATTTTGTTCAATGGTTGATAGGAATAATGCAAAATAATTATCCAAAATAAAAAAAATAGTTGCAATCCATTATCTTCAATATAGATCAGACACGGATAATGACGGATTATGCAAAGTAATCGATAGGTGAGACCCTATGGTAGAGCAGGGGAATAATATGTTATATTTAAATTGTGATACAATTTGTATAAATCTATCTCACATTTGTGGTCATCCAATATATATATTATACTCTTGATTTATAGTTTTTTGTCACAAATCAAAGCCATATGACAGTTTTCTTACTGTTTTTCTCAAATGTCAACAATCCGATTAGTATAATTGGGTATGCAATTATCTTTCCAAAATGCGAAAACAGTATTTATATTTTATTATCTGGGCATCAATATATAAAAGATACTCGAGTTTCATAGATACCGAGTTTAGAATATGATAAGTGTTACATTTCTGACAATGTGTGTGTGTGTGTGCCTAAAAGTTATATCCAATACAAATATCGTAATCATATCACATTCATCCCTCACATAACCCCATAATCTCTCTCTCTCGCTTCATTATGTAAATGAACAATACGTTACATTTAATTACAAGTTACATGGTGAATTTGTGATACTTTGAACTCTGTTTTGAATTTAACTACCATAAATACTAGATTAATAATGATACCCAATGTGTATTTTTGGCAGAAATGGCAATAGAAAGGGCCAATTCACCTGACGTAATCACCGACCGAGGGAGGATTATAGGAATGTGGGAGATTGGCACTCCAGTATCTGATATTGCAACAGCTATTGGGTTCTGTGAAAACACAGTTAGGAAATGGATCAAGCGGTATCAAGAGGGATCATTTACCACCAGACCAAGGAGTGGAAGGCCCCGCTGCACAACTAGAGAACAAGATGATCGCATCCTGGAGGCTGGGCAAAATAATCCCTTCGGATCGGCAGTGCAGCTAACCAACGATCTACAATTACCTTGCAGCTCCAGAACAACAACATTACGGTTTCACGAGCAGAATTTTCACTGCTACATCCCAGCCAAAAAAGTCCTTACGGATGCACACAAGGATGCCCGACTGAGGTTTGCACAGCACTTCAGTGTCGTCGATGACAACTTTTGGAATAGAGTAATATTTACTGACGAATAATGTTTTTCGTCAGTTGAACAAGGTCGCAGACATTGCTGGAGGGCTAGAAATACGAGGTATGCAGCAGAATATATTCAACACAGGGCAGTGAGTGGTCGTGTTACGGTAAATCTTTGGGGATGGATGTGGGCTTACTGGTGGACCAGGTGAGTTGGTTAATATCAATGGTCGTTTTAATGGAGATGAATACATCACTATACTTTTTTTTTTTTGTTTTTTTTTTTTTCTATGTGATTGAGGGAGGCAAAAGGCATAACTGCCTATAGCGAGTGCCTCCCCCATAGTTGAAAGAGTGACAGGGCCAAAATCAAGGGACGTTCGAGCCAAAATGCCTGGACACACGGAGCTTGAAGCAATTTAAGTCATAGGAAGAGGGAAAGACTGATTCTGGGAGAGAGTTCCAGAGCTCAGATGTTGAGTAGAAGAAAGTTTGAGAGTAACGTTTCACTTGAGGATGTATTGTTACCAACAGTCCGTGCTATGGCCATCCCCGCACCTGATCCATTTATTCTAGTCCAGGATAGAAGTCCAATTCATACTTCTCGGATAGTCCGAGAATGGTTTTAACCGACATCCAGAAATAGAGCTAATGGACTGGCCACCAAAGGGTTGTGACCTAACCCCTATAGAGAATATGTGGGGCATAATGTGCAATGAATGGAAAGTTGATGTGGCGAACCAACGAGCTGTCGAATGGAAAGCACATGAAGTCTGGGATGGAATCCGTCGCCGGCCAAACATTTGCACAAATCTGGTTGCTTCAATGCCAAACAGACTGAGAGATGCAAATGGTGGATGGTCATCCTACTGATGCATACCTCAATAATATGATATATCAAATAAAATATGGTTCTGTATTTCATTGTGTAGGTTCTTTACATATTAATACATCAAGTTCCTCTTGCTTAGGTGATTACATTAATTTAAATATGATTACTGATTAATGATATGTATAAATGCTCTCGAAATTGAATGCATAAATACAATTATAGACATTTAGTTATCTTATAATTTAAGTGACTAGGATTTTCAAAAAAGAAAATCGAACAAAACATGATTAGATGTGATAGTGTCACACTTATTAAGTGATAATAAAATGCAACTCAAGCTGTCAAAGATTACACATAATGTGGTATCAATTGACTAGATCATATTAAAGTAAAATATATTGATTCATATTGATCTAGCGAATTTCTTCCTTTGATATTTTGTCTTTTGTAAGCATATATTATTAAATTCAAATCCATTTATGTGTTATTTTCTCAGGTAATATTTTGTGTACCGGTATGTATTATATATTGAGATCCCTTACATAATATTAAAATTGCAATTTATATTATTCTGCGTTATTATATAATGGCATTATTAATTAAAAAATAGATGTAATACTATATTTAATAATATAAAAAATGCATAAATACAAATAAGAACATTTATTAACCCTGGTATCTGTATTTGCAGAAGTGATTGAACTTTGCATATTGTGAGAAACAAAATGATATATAGATACGGGCTGAGAGTGTCATAAAGTGGAAAGGTAAAAACACGACAATGACCTTGCACGTTCAAGTGTTAAACAAAATGTGGCATCGAACAGAGTACAGCATATATATATTTAAACATGTTGACATTATTATTTTAAAATAGTTCAAATCATGCTATTACATCTTGAAAGTATTTATTTATGCCTTAAAGAACGAGAAGGCATTACTCAAGCTTTATAAATTTGTCACATGTTAGCCGGAATAAATCAAACTAAGGCATAATTGCATTGAAGTAATTATTCTAAATTAGTTTAAAATGCCTTGCTTACAAGAAATTTTTCCTAAGCTTATAAATATCGTCTAAGGTTAACCTCTTCCTTACCGAGGATGTATTTTGTGTTATTCCAGCTATATTTGGACGATTTTAGGCAGCTTAGGAGGATACTGTGATAGTTAATATGAATAATCAAGATAGTTTGAAGCCTGTAAATTGAATCACGTCCTCCCTACGCTGGATAAAATCGTCCAATACTATCCAGATTATAATGACAAGGACAACTCGGTACTAAGGGGTTAACCAGATTACTATTAGAAATACATTAAATTTAATATATTCCTTTATCCCCTGCAATTATAATTATATATATTTAGTGAATGTGTAGGATATTCATGTTGGCGAGAGTAGTACAGCAGTTGAGGGTACTGGTGGAGGGGTAGAATAAGGTTAAGGGGAGGGGGAGGCTAAATGAAACATAAGGTGGCGCCATCCATTGGATGTTTTGGGCACTTACCTGCCACGGCACCCAATAATCTCCCTATAGAAATCTTCCTCACGGACTTTTGTCAATAGCTGTACTTGAATAAACTATTGAAAGCATATGGTCCTCTCGGGATTCGGTCTCGGTACACCACACCCAGAACATAAACATCTAAACCATTACACCACCAACACAGTTGAAGGTTGAGTACACGGTCACGATTAATATTAATTTTCGAATTTTGGATATCAATCTAATCATGTACTCGACCCAACTGCATTATGGAAAGCGTAATGTTCTAGTGAGTGGAAAGAACATTGAATGGGGCCAAGATAAAAAAAAAAAAAATCTCTATGCAATTATAACTATTTAGATTGATGTTTGGATAGATCCTGTTTTACAATAAATAGTATATATATAGTTTTGTAGTTGATTTATAGAAAATTACACTCATAAATTCGTTTCCAGAGATTTACTTCCATAATTAGAAATAGGTGAAGCCCTTAAATATGTACGAGTGAGCCAAAGACTATTGCATCCGAGTGTACCTACAGTATATAAGAGAGGGTAGTGTCAACGTTACTTATGTTCACTTATACATATTTGTTTGTATATTTATATTTGATAATGACAGATAACTTGAATGTATAGGCGATATTAGGGTTGGGTGGTGGGTGATAACTACCGTGTTTGATAGAGGAGCAATAATGGTTTGGTATTTTTCACAGGTATGTACAGTCTACGACAGAACTGCTGTCATGGCCTGAGTCAATGTATTAGTTCACTTATCTTTTAATAGATGGCCCTTTAATCGCTTCTAATAAAAGGGGGTGGGGTTAATATAGAGGTTGGAAGGAGGAGGAGTCAAACGTGTGTGTGTGTGTGTTCTAGAACAGCACGCAGAATAAGTTTATTTTAACATAACACACAGGCTATATTATGAGATTAGCTCATGCTGGATCACAAATAAGTAACACACATCAGGTGTTGCGTTATTTATGGAATTTAATATACAGACAATCAAGTTTATATCCTTCGCACTTCCCATTCCCCCTCCTCCCCCTCTCCCTTTCACCCCAACTCTCCTTCTTCACCCGCTTTCTCTCCCCTCCCTCCCACCTCTCTCTCTCTCTCTCTCTCTCTCTCTTTCTCTCTCTCTCTCTCTCTCTAAACGTAAATGATACCCTCTAAAATACGCAGATTAATACTTTTGAGATTGTTTTGAATTTACATCTATATTATTAAATCAGTTCGTGTGTCTGTTTGTCTGTGCGTTCTTAATAGGCGGCCGCAGTTTTGGACCTGGGGAGCTGAAACTTTGCATGTGGGTGTCAATTGACCTGGGTCAGGTCATAGAGGGGGCGAGGCCACGATCGGAAGTCGTTTCGAGGCCGATTTTTTTTTTTTTTTTAAAGTGAAAACAATTGCCGTTTGGGGCCGAAGGAGGCCTCCGGTCGAAAAGGTGTATGGAACGAAAGTTGTTCGCAGCCCCCCAAAATGGGGGTACAGACGAGGTCAGATCCAAAATCGGAAGTCATTTAGCGGCCGAAATCGAGGTCGCCGTTTAATGAGGCGCAGGGAGGTCGAGGCCGGTGATTATGGTAGTAGTAGTATTGTGATGATTGTGGTAGTAGTGATTGATGATGGTGATTATGGTAGTAGTGATGGTGATTATGGTGGTACAGTATTATTACCCGGGCAACGCTGGGTACCCCTGCTAGTATACATAATAAATGTTAGGGATGACAAAATAACAAACATATATTGATTAGGAATAGGATAACTAGCGAGGCAGCGAACAACACCTATTGCTCGCTGCCTCGCTAGTTATCCTATTATTACATAAGCTACGATTCCCGAAGAACACGACTATATTTGTTTGTATATATATTAAGTGTAACAATAACACTTAGGTTTCAAGTTATTTGTGTTGGCTTAAGGAATAAGTTGAACTAGCAGGGGTACCCGGCGTTGCCCGGGTAATAATACTGTACCACCATAATCACCATCACTACTACCACCACTACTACTACCATAATCACCATCATCAATCACTACTACCACAATCATCACAATACTACTACTACCATAATCACCGGCCTCGATCTCCCTGCGCCTCATTAAACGGCGACCTCGATTTCGGCCGCTAAATGACCTCCGATTTTGGATCTGACCTCATCCGTACCACCATGTTGGGGGGCTGCGAACAACTTTCGTTCCATACACCTTTTCGATCGGAGGCCTCCTTCTGCCCCAAACGTTTTTTTTGTTTTTTTGTTTTTTTTTCAATTTCGGCCTCGAAACGACCTCCGATCGTGGCCTCGCCCCCTCTATGACCTGACCCAGGTCAATTGACACCCACATGCAAAGTTTCAGCTCCCCAGGTCCAAAACTGCGGCCGCCTATATAGAACGCACAGACAAACAGACAAACAGACACACGAACTGATTTAATAGTATAGATAATATAATTATATACATAATACATACATTTTGTGGGGAGATTGTAGGCACCAATCGATCAGGACTAGATCCAGGTGAGGTTATAGGCATGTGATAAAGAGTCACTGGAACTCCTGTTTCATTTGGTTGGCCTCTCTTACTGATTTTCTTTGTGCCTCATTTACACTGAGAGCAATCCAGCTAGCACTCACAAACACCTCCTCCTCCTATCCACTTCACTACACTAAACATGCACACCACACTTCATTCCTCCACACCCAAATTAAAATAAAATTATGAATTCTAGCCCAGCCTCGGAGTCCCCAGGTGGGGGACCATAAATGCCCCCACACCCAACCGACCATCCCCTGACGACCCCACACAATTACCTGGACCTCGGCCTGTTACTCTTTCTGTTAATTTCTGCAACATTCGCGGACTTTCCTCTAACTTTCACTCTGTTGAACACCATCTCTCCTCCTACAAACCTGATCTTCTCTTCCTCACCGAAACTCAGGTGTCTGTAGCAACATCCAGCAGCCCCTTCTCTGTATCCTCCTACTTTCTCTATCCTAGTTTCAAAGCCAAAGGCGGATGTTGTGCATATGTGCACAACAAACTCACTTGCTCTCGTGTTCCCGATTTCGACTCCTCTGAATTCTCAACTTTATGGCTCAAACTTTCCTGTCATTCTCTTACTAAATATTTCTGTGCTGTCTATCTTTACCCTAACTCTACCAACTTTCCCAAATTCTTTGACTATCTAAACTCTACAGTGGAACACATTCTATCCATTTCTCCTTTCTCAGAAATATCCATCTTAGGAGATTTCAACGTTCACCACTGCCAATGGCTCTCCTCTCACACTACTGATCCACCTGGTGAACAAGCCTACGTCTTTTCTATCATAAATGACCTAGAGCAGTTAGTTCAGCAACCCACCCGTATCCCGGATCGCATCGGAGATCGGCCCAACATTCTTGACTTGTTTCTAACTTCTAACCCTTCTTCTTATACTGTCGATCTTTTCTCTCCTCTGGGCTCCTCCGACCATAAACTTATCTCTGTCACCTGTCCTATCTCTCCAGTACGGCCACCCGATCCGCCTAGCCGGCGGCGCTTGTGGCACTTTGGCGCTGCCGACTGGGAGGCTCTCCGGCAGTACTTCTTTGATTTCCCGTGGAATGATTTCTACTTCCGTGGCCGGGGACCCTCGGAGAGTGCTGAACGCATTACCGAGGTAATCCTATCGGGCATGGAAGCATACATTCCATTCTCCTTCTCTCAGACTAATGCTAAAAAATATTGGTTTACTCACGCCTGTTCTACTACTGTCCGCAATAAGGAGGAAGCATTCAAATGGTACCGTCGCCTTAAAACTCAAGACTCTCATTCTTCCTATGTTTCTGCCTGGAATCAAGCCAAATCTGTTCTTCGACTTGCCAAACACTCTTTCATCAATAATAAATGCACTGAACTATCCAACTCTAGCTCTTCCCAAGCTTTCTGGCACCTAGCCAAAAACCTCTCCAACAATTTCTCTTCCTCGTCTTTCCCTCCCCTTTCCCACTCTGATGGCACAACCATCATTTCTTCCTCTGACAAAGCTAAACTCTTCGCTCAAACTTTTGCTAGAAACTCCACCTTGGATGATTCCGGTGCTATTCCTCCCTCTCCGCCCTCCTCTCTCTTACTTATGCCTAATATCCTAATCTCTTCTAAAGATGTACTTTCTACCCTCTCTGGGCTTAACACTAATAAGGCGTACGGTCCGGACGGTGTTCCTCCTGTTGTTCTCAAAAACTGTGCTTCCGTGCTGACTCCCTGCCTAGGCAAACTCTTTCGTCTCTGTCTATCCTCTAACGTCTTCCCTTCATGTTGGAAGTTTGCTCACATTCAACCTGTCCCAAAGAAGGGTGACCGCTCTCAACCCACCAACTATCGTCCAATTGCTCTCATCTCTTGTCTTTCTAAAGTTTTTGAAACTATTCTTGCTTCCAAATTTCTAAAGCATTTCTCTTCTCATAATCTGCTCTCAGATCGCCAGTATGGCTTCCTTAAGGGTCGCTCTACTGGTGATCTTCTTTCATATCTTACTAACTCTTGGTCATCCTCCTTTCAGTACTTCGGTGAGACATTTTCTATTGCACTAGACATATCGAAAGCCTTCGATAGAGTCTGGCATAAATCTTTAATTTCTAAACTACCCTCCTTCGGTTTCTATTCCTCCATCTGTGCCTTTGTCTCTAATTTCCTTTCCGGCCGTTCCATAGCCGCGGTTGTGGACGGCCATTGTTCACTTCCTCACCCTATAAACTCCGGTGTTCCTCAGGGCTCTGTCCTATCTGCTATTCTCTTTCTAATTTTTATAAATGATCTCCTTAACTGTACCTTAATTCCCATCCATTCATACGCAGACGACTCAACCTTACACTACTCCATTAGTTTTTCAGAACGCCCCAGCCAGCAATTCCTCAACGACAAACGTAATGAAGCCATAGAACTCTTAAATTCTGATCTAAATACTATTTCCAATTGGGGCAGAGAAAACCTTGTTAACTTTAATGCTTCCAAAACCCAATTTCTCCATCTATCTACCCGTCAGGATCTCCCAGCGGACTATCCCTTATTCTTCAACAATACAAAAATCAACCCTTCATCTTCACTCAATATTCTTGGTGTCTCTTTTTCTTCTGCTCTCATTTGGAAGGACCATATTACCAGTCTTGCAAAGGCAGCCTCCCAGAAGCTCGGTGTACTCAACCGCCTTAGGGGGTTCTTTTCCCCTGCACAGCTTCTTGCTCTGTACAGGGGCATAGTGCGCCCTTGTATTGAGTATTGTTCACATGTGTGGGGAGGTTCCTCTCACACCGCTCTCCTAGACAAAGTTGAAAGGAAGGCCTTTCGTATCATTAACTCCCGTCCACTCACCAACTCTCTGCAGTCTCTCTCTCTCCACCGCAATGTTGCATCTCTCTCGCTATTCTATCGCTACTATAATAATCAGTGTTCCTCAGAGCTATCCCAGTGCATACCACCTCCTTTACGTAGGGCACGTGGTACCCGTCTTGCAACTCAATCCCACCCCTACTCTGTGCAACTCTCCAACCCAAGAGTGAAACGTTACTCTCAAACTTTCTTCTACTCAACAGCTGAGCTCTGGAACTCTCTCCCAGAATCAGTCTTTCCCTCTTCCTATGACTTAAATTGCTTGAAACTCCGTATGTCCAGGCATTTTGGCTCGAACGTCCCTTGATTTTGGCCCTGTCACTCTTTCAACTATGGGGGAGGCACTCGCTATAGGCAGTAATGCCTTTTGCCTCCCTCAATCACATAGAAAAAAATATATATATATATACCTATGACCTCCACAATTTGTAATGCTAAGGGAGACGGCGCTTCAACCTCTCTCCTCTATCCATCACATGCACCATTCCATCCGCACCAACACTAACACAGGATGCAAAACACACACACACACACTCACACCCGATAACATAAAACGCACATCACACACATGATCACATACAACGTAATGGGCACATATCACTCACACATGATAACATAAAACGCACACACACACACACTGGTCCAGGCAAACTAAAAAAGGCATTAACATTATTGAGGAAATGCTGCTGTCTTCAGTGCGTGCCATAGCCATCCTGAGCCTTACGACGCATACAGACTAATAACACACATAACAAAGCCACTACAACAACTTCGTCTCTCTCCAAATCCCCTTCTCCCCTCTCTACACTCTTCAGAAAATAGGAAAAGTAGAAAGTAGCTACGAGGTGCCGTTGTAAAGGCTTTTCCTTCAATACCTTCACCTGACCTGACCTCATCCGGGGTTTAGCTGGTCCACAAGGGTGTGTGACATGAACCCAATAGAGAATTTGTGGGCCATCATGTCATGGAGTGGAATGTGGTCCAGGTTAGGAGAGGAAAGGGCGGGAGGAGTGGGATCGGGGGGCAGGGGGAGGGGGGGGGGGGCGGGGGGATCCGTCGCCGCCCTAATATAAGTTGGGAAATGTTTAAATCAACGAGAATACAGGAGGTAGTTGATGCAGCTTGTGAGTGGAGATCATATTGATTGAATAAATATAAATTGTAAATGTTTACATTTAAGAACCCTTTATATATATTATAATTATAATGTGTATGTGTTTCCAATGTTCACCGTAACATAATGATGGTGAAATAATACATATTAAATTAAATTCAAGGTAACATACACAGAGCTATAGTATACCTTTACTTATATTTGGAGGATAATTTAAACAATTCGAAGTAAAAATATAAAAGCCTAAATAATTTATATCAACTTTAAAACAACATAACCAGATTGCTTTGATTATCGTTAATTGTTGAATTCGATGACTTACTTTATAGTAGATCATTACAATGGGTAGCGCCGAACTGTTTACTGATAATGGGAAGCCACAGTAATTAAGCTAGTAATTAAGAATCCACTGAGAAAAGTATAATGCAATATTCATTGTGTGTCATATTACATGTTAAGGTATATTATGCATTGGTCAACCACAGTGCTGTGAATAGTGGTATGGAAGAAAAACAGATTTACTCTAATGTCAATTTTTGGTTTATTACAAAGAAACACGTTTCGGCTCATCTAAAGTGTTTTCTCTAACTGAGCCGATATTATTTTGTCTTTATATGATATATATATTTGGTTATAATTTGGTCCAAGCTAGATTACAATGTGACCCAACTTGTCTTGATGCGTGGATTGTAACATCCCGTTTCAATTACTTATATATTTATACGATTGTTCACACTAACCAGGACGCCAAGGTTGGCAAATTTGAGTGTTCTGCAACGGAGCATATATATTTATTTTCTATAACACATTGTATAAGGTAAAGAATAGAATACGAGTTAATAATTGAGAATCAGAAAAGGTAAAAAGAACAGTATTATTAAAACACCAAAGTAATTTTTATGGACAGCTTTGAACACGATGATGAGGAAAACTATATATTCGGTTAGGAGAGAGAAGGGGGAGAGAAAAAGAGAGAAGGGGGGAGATAGGCGAAGGCAGCAGAGAGAAGGGGAGGAGGGGGGGATGGGAAGTTCGAAGGATAGAAACTTAATTGTCTGTATATTAAATTCCATAAATAACGCAACACCTGATGTGTGTTATTTATTTGTGATCCGGCATGGGCTAATCTCATAATATAGCCTGTGTGTTATGTTCAAATAAACTTATTATGCGTGCTGTTCTAGAACACACACACACACACACACGTACGTTTGACTCCTCCTCCTTCCAACCTCTATATTAACCCCGCCCCCTTTTATTAGAAGCGATTAAAGGGCCATCTATTAAAAGATAAGTGAACTAACACATTGCCTCAGGCCATGACAACAAGTTCTGTCGTAGACTGTACAGTCACTCATAAAAATTCAGGACCCCCACGTGAACGCGTCAACTAAATTGGATTGTCTTTTGCTTGGTACCCCTTGAACCTGGATGCCAGCCAGAGGAAGGGGAGGGCAGAGTAGGAGGGTGTAGAAGCAGGGTAGTACGGTAGTTACCTTACCCCCACTTTCTTCCTCAAAACTAAAATTCCACACCTCTCTCTCCGCTTCTCCCTCTCTCTCTCTCTCTCTCTTTCTCTCTCTCTCTCTCTCTCTCTCTCATATTATCAATAAAATACGCACATATATGATAGCCCTCTCCCTATCTCTACCAAATTATATAAGTTATCTAATAACACTTACACTCCTACATTATATGTTAGTGTGTTTTGTTTTATTTGCCTTGTTATGTTTATTTATGTGTTATAAGAGTTTCGACCAAATATTATTAATATTCTGTAATTCACTTCCATTCTCACGTATATTATTAATGTATTTTTATTTAATATTACCTATTGTCACTATGTCCATTTCCTTTATCCGTATAGTGTTTTTCTTCGTATACTGCGTTGTGTTTAGATCGTGGCGGCCAGCTATATATGTGTTAACAGTTCTACTCAGTCTTCCCTAACTATTCTTTCCTAAATCTATCCTACGATGACCTTACTTCGGAGAACATAATGTGTATACAATAAGCCTACTTGTTTTTAATAGACGAGGTTTAGACAAAGACAAGGTTAGATATAGGATATAGGCTTACAGGATATATAAGTAAGCTAGACGGCACTTGGTAGAGAGCATACCTCCGCCTATGCTGGCTGTTTTTGTTTATCTTGTTTAGAGTCAAACAAACAAACCGACAAACAAACGGAGGTAAAAGATCAACAGAGTGATGCTCTCTCTCTCTCTCTCTCTCTCTCTCTCTCTCTCTCTCTCTCTCTCTCTCTCTCTCTCTCTCTCTCTCTCTCTCTCTTATGGGAGTTCATGAATTTGTAAGTGACTGTTCTTATATACTGTTAGGTGAACAAAGGCACCAATTGTTAGGAGACTTGCCCATTCGTATCGTCCTGACCTGTCCTATATGTTGTGAAGCGTATGACCAACCAATGTGCCACACGGTAAGTAGTCTGACCAATCCCCGGGGCAATGTAGCGTTAAATAACACACCTCTAATTATAATTTGGATAATTGAGCTAGAGAAGACTTACCCCCCCAAACTGCATATGATATTAATTATAAGTAAATTATATAAAATATCTCCTGACAGTTCAAAAAACTGAAAACCGAAAAACGGAATTTGAAGGTAAATGTGGGGAAAAGCAAGGTTATGGTCTTCGAAAGGGGTGAAGTCACAGAGTGTGAGGTGAAGTTGAACGGTCAGGCTATGGAGATCGTCAGCTCTTTTAAGTATCTGGGCAGTGTGTTTAGTGAAGATGGGACTGTGGATGAAGAAGTGAGGGAGAGGGTGCAACAGGGGAAGAGGGTTGTAGGAATGTTGAAAGCAGTAACAAGAAATAGAGTGGTCAGTATGGAAGTGAAGATGTCCTTGCAGGAGTGTGGTAATCCCGACACTAACTTACGGAAGCGAAGCATGGACGTTCGTAGAGAGACTCAGACCAAGAGTGAGAGCGGTGGAAATTAGTTACTTGAGAAGTGCGTGCGGAGGTACATGGAGGGATAGACAGACGAATGAGGAAGTAAGAAGGTGTGGTGTGGAGGTAGATGTGCTGGAATGTGTGAAAAGGAACAACTTGAGATGGTTCAGCCATATGGAACGTATGGGAAGCGAGAGAATGACTAAGAGGGTGTACGAGAGCGAGGTGGAAGGACAGAGAGGGAGAGATAGACCGAAGGAGAGGTGGAAGGATGCAGTGAGGAAGTATATGAATGAAGGCGGTGCTGGTTGGGAGGAGGGGCATCGACTGACTGCGGATAGAGGTGCTTGGTGGCGGTTCGTTCGTGGCCACCCCTTCGGGGATCATGGCGTCAGGCAATAGATAGATAGATAGATAGTTCAATATGCCGTTTTCTTTTATATAACCGCCTCTTCAAACTCTTAAAAATTACAAGTGTTTTCATGATATTAACATTCAGTCGTAGGTAAGTTAATGTAATATCAATAGTTTTATAACAGGACTTTTATCGTGATTTTCTAATAAATTCTGCAAAAGTCAGTGTGATGATTTTGCTTTCTTCAGAAACAGACCTAGGTCAAAATTAGCAACGAAACCATTGGAATTCGTCTGTTTTGATCATCTTTATTTTATTTACTGATTATTCTATTGCCCATGATGCAAACACGACGAGTTGCTGAATATGAAAAACATTATGCTGTAGATGCATCTATTATTGTTTTTCTTTTAAACCCACTATTATATCAGTATGTGTGCATGCTGCTAATAAGAAAAGGGTTAGTCAATATCTCCAGTTATTGATCGATCAGTTCGCCCGTCAATATATCATGTTATGGTCATATACTGTAAGTGTGTGCTTGGAATTGAGATGAACAGAGATAGATCAGTTCGCCCGTCAATATATCATGTTATGGTCATATACTGTAGGTGTGTGCTTGGAATTGAGATGAACAGACGGTGTTGAAACTGCAGGGTCTGTGGTAAGAGATCGTGGTCAGGTGAACGAGGCTTAATAGCCAGAAAAGAATACTGATTGTAAGCATGGTTTGAGAACTGGCCTGAAGAAACAAGCTATCTGCGAAACTTTGTCAATACAGTGTTCCTCCACAAATGGTGTACCTTTTCATTGAATTATATAACATTATATATAAATATATACTGTATATATATATATATATATATATATATATATATATATATATATATATATATATGCGTTCTGCCTAATGTTTACTCTATAATTACCAGTTTACTGTTTACCGGAAGTTATGTGTTCGCCTCCGTTTGTTTGCCTATCTGTAAACAAGATATCTAGAACAAAATAATTGCCTGGAGTTAATGGAGGTTGGTGGGAAAATAATATATGCAGCAAGGAATAAGTGATTCACTTTATGAGGCGATCTGGAGATTTCCACGACATATGGTGGGCAGATAGAATATGCACCTTTGGAGAAGTTATTCAATATAGGAGGCGACCCGGAATATATCCCGTAACCCAGATCCAGAATTTGTTTTAGGTCATTAATATTAATGATATAGAACCATCCAGTATAGGCGGAGGTATGCTCTCTACCAAGTGCCGTCTAGCTTACTTATATATCCTGTAAGCCTATATCCTATATCTAACCTTGTCTTTGTCTAAACCTCTTCTATTTAAAACAAGTAGGCTTATTGTATACACATTATGTTCTCCGAAGTAAGGTCATCATAGGATAGATTTAGGAAAGAATAGTTAGGGAAGACTGAGTAGAACTGTTAACACATAATTATATAGCTGGCCGCCACCTTCTAAACACAAAGCATTATACGAAGAAAAACACTATACGGATAAAGGAAATGGACATAGTGACAATAGGTAATATTAAATAAAAATACATTAATAATATACGTGAGAATGGAAGTGAATTACAGAATATTAATAACATTTGGTCGAAACTCTTATAACACATATATAAACATAACAAGGTAAATAAAACAAAACACACTAACATATAATGTAGTAGTGTAAGTGCTATTAGATAACTTATATAATTTGGTAGAGATAGGGAGAGGGCTATCATATATGTGCGTATTTTATTGATAATATGAGAGAGAGAGAGAGAGAGAGAGAGAAAGAGAGAGAGAGAGAGGGAGAAGCGGAGAGAGAGGTGTGGAATTTTAGTTTAGAGGAAGAAAGCTATTAAGGTAACTACCGTACTACCCTGCTTCTACACCCTCCTACTCTGCCCTCTCTAACACCCCCCTGTCCCTCCCCTTCCTCTGGCTGGCATCCAGGCTCAAGGGGTACCAAGCAAAAGACAATCCAATTAATTGACGCGTTCACGTGGGGGTCCATGAATTTTTATAAGTGACTGTACGTCACGGTAGCCTTGTCCGATTCCTAGTCATTCAGGTGTGACTTTAACCTCATGACACAGGGACATGTGGCTTAATTCTCCACTTTTGGTAATGCACAATATTAACGAAAATTAGGGGACGGTGTGAAACAAGCTGTGGCAAAATATCATACTGATCCAACTGTTTCTTAATAAGTTATTCCCGAAAAAAAGTGTAACACGGCCTTTTAAGCGCATAATAGGTGTCGATTATTTCCTGGTGAGCGATAACGAGCCTGTATTTGTTTAAGGAAACGGCCTTCGGCAGGGACATTTTTGTACCTGGTAATTGCTGGAGGCCCTTTTTAAACTGAATAAAATCGTCTAATACTTGCCAGACTATAGTGAAACGGGACGTCACTGGTACAGAATGGGTTAAGAGTACAATTGGTAGTCTCTTGCCGCGGCAATATAAAGTTGTCGGGAGACGCAAAATATCAGCATTTATATATTAAAATAATGTACTAACATGGCCGCGTAGCGCTTCCTATAACCGAATATAAAATTTAACAGCTTACTTTTCTGTATTATCAAATATACACACGCATATAAGCAATGGGAAGTATGTGGAAGACGAGAAATCTCGGAATGAAAGTAAAAAGTGCACTGTATCAAGGAATTGTTGTGCCAACAGTGATGTATGGGGCTGAGACATGGGCTCTGAAGAAAAAGGAGAAAAGAAAGACGGATGTGATGGAGATGAGCTGCTTGAGGAGCAGGTGTGGAGTTACTCGTAGAGACGGATTTAGGAATGAAGAGATACGTAGGAGAGTGGGGCAGCAGGAACATTTGTCAGCCAGAGTGGACAGAAGGGTGCTAAGCTGGTATGGTCATGTTGAACGAATGGGAGATGAAAGGCTTACAAAGAAAATATGTGAGTCAGATACAAGGGGAGATAGAAGGGCAGGAAGACCCCCATTGAGATGGAGAAACTGTGTAAGAAAAGATTTGGATGATAGAGGAATTACTATAGATCAGGCAAAGGAAGTGGTAATAAACAGGAATGAATGGAGAATGCTTGTGAATAGTTGAGTGAACACATGGTCATTTGGGGTAAGGGATCGGGCGCAAGATGGACTAGATAATAGTCCACCAGGCGCCTGGCCCGGTGAGACGATTCATATGAAGGGTGCGCTACTACTGCGCACTGCGCCTGGAAGTATGGTGGGCGGGCTTGTGGCTTCGGCTCCGCTGCATGTCTGCCTGCCGAGATCGGAACCTCTCCGGGTAGTCGGGGGCCGGGGGAGTGCTGGAGTGACCTTGATGACCCTGGTCTCTGGGTCTTCTCCTGGATGACCTAGATGTGTGTGAATTTGTGTTTTTATCTGTGTTTGTTCGTTGTTTTATGTTGTTTTTGTGTTTTCCCTGTTCTTGCTCTGTCTTGAGTCGGCCACCCCCAAGAAAAATGGAAAAACAATTATAAAATAGAATAAAATAAAAATAAAAATAGGAAAAGTGGGGATTGGGCCTGAGCATATATATATATATATATATATATATATATATATATATATATATATAATAGAGAGAGAGAGAGAGAGAGAGAGAGAGTACAAAGGAAGTACAAAGGAAATCAAGCAACAACAGATCTAGTGACCCTTCTAGGCTGCTTGTCCTCCAAAACACTGAGGATCAAGTGTCCAAACAGTGGTTTAGAGTGGGTAAGGGAACATTGGAAAGGGAACTACTGCCCTGCCACTAACGTGGTAGGACTAGGAAGTTAGTAGGGGACATATGGGTTAGTAACTGAGGGGAGGATAAAGTTATTCATTTACAAACGCAGTCAGTCGCGGGTTTGATGCGAGATATTTGTCTAGGCGGAATTTAAATGAATCAACGGTGCTGCAGTCTATAACGTCTCGGGGAAGCCCATTCCACAAGTTGACAACTCGATTGAAGAAGAAATTCTTAGATTCGTGCGAGTTAAAAGATTTACCAATAATTTTGCAACCGTTTCCCCGCGTGTAATTAGATTGGTCGATAACGAAGTACTTACTACAGTTCATATTGTCGATGCCTTTGATGATTTTGAACACTTGAATTAAGTCGCCTCTTAATCTGCGCTGGGTTAAAGGAAATAGATTTAATTCTCTAAGACGCTCTTCGTATGGTTTGTTCTTTAGGCTAGGTATCATTTTGGTAACTCTACGTTGAACTCGTTCTAGCTTGTTTATATCTTTTTGGTAATAAGGGCACCAGGATTGAACGCAGTATTCCAGAAGAGGGCGGACTAAGGAATTGTAAAGGGTTAGGATAACTTCTTTGGATTTATGCTCAAATGACCTGCCTATAAAGCCAATTATTTTGTTTGCCTTCTTAACAACTTCTGAACATTGTTGACTCGGTTTTAGGTTACTCGATATTGTTACTCCCAGATCAGTTTCTCTGTTTACATTCTTAAGCTGAGTGCCATTCATCGAATAGTTTGCTTTCTCATTTAGGTATCCGACATGTAGTACTTTACATTTATCCGCATTGAAACTCATTTGCCAAATTTGGGCCCAACATGACAATTTATCTAGATTGTGTTGCATATCGTCAACTTGTTCTTTTGAGAGTACGCTATTTGCAATTTTTGTATCGTCAGCAAATTTTGAGATTGTGCAGGTGAGACCCTCATCTATGTCGTTGATGTAAATTAGAAAGAGAATTGGTCCTAGTACCGATCCCTGGGGTACCCCGCTACTTACATTGGTCCATTTAGATGCCTTACCGTTTATGACTACCCTTTGCTTTCTGTTGCTGAGCCAATTTTCTATCCATTTCAACACACCGTCTTGTATTCCATGCGCTTTTAGTTTTAGCAGTAAACGTTTGTGGGGAACTTTGTCAAAGGCCTTTTGAAAATCAAGGTATATAATATCTACAGCTTTACTCTCATCGTAGAGGTTGAGGATATCGTGGAAGAAGTCTAAGAGGTTTGTTAAACAGGAACGTTTTTTACGAAAGCCGTGTTGAGTATCTTTAAGTATGTTATTTTCCTCCAAGTGATTTACGAGTCTGTCTCGTATGACCGTTTCTAGCATTTTACATACAACTGAGGTTAAGCTAATTGGACGATAGTTACTGGGTAGGGATTTGCTGCCTTTTTTGAATATCGGTGTTACGTTGGCTGGCTTCCACTGATCAGGCATAGTTCCAGACTGCAAGGATTTATTGAATAGTAATGTCAGTGGTTTGGAGAGCTCATTCTTAGCTTCCTTTAGAACTCTAGGCGAGATTGTATCAGGTCCTGGCGTTTTATTTACCTTGAGTTTATCTAAACAATTCAATACTTCTCTCTCTGTAACGGTGATATTGCTTAGAACATCTGAATTATCAATCTGAATCGGCGATGGTGTAGGGATATCACTGAGGTCTTCTGTTGTAAAAACTGATGCAAAGAAGGTATTGAGGGCATTACTCATTTGTACTTCGTCTTTGGTGTATTCTCCATTTTCATCGACTAGACTAACGGTCCAACAGTTGAAGTAACTACTTTTTTCTTTCTGATATAACTATAGAATTCTTTCGGGTTTGTTTTACTTTGATTCGCAATATGTAACTCTAAGGTCTTTTTACTTTGCTTAATTAACTTTTTGGCTTTGCGTCGTAGCTCTACAAATTTCACCCGTTCTTCGTCATTTTGTGAGGATTTTAATCTATCATTAGCAAATTTTTTAGCAAGCAGGCAGTTTGAAATATCTTTATTCCACCATTTGGGCTTATTATTATGGCCTGGACGCTGTATTTTCGATGGTATGCAGTCTTGCACTGCTTTTAGGTAAGTGGTTTCGAATAACTTCCAAGATGTATTTATGTCGTTATTGTTAATTAAAAAGCTCCAGTCAGTTTCTTTAAACATAGCTCTAAGTTTATGGAAGTTTGCTTTCTTGAAATTAGGGACTTTTTCGATGCTACTATTTGGTTCGTTACTAGTAAAGTTTAAAGTGAAAGGTATCGTACGATGGTCGCTGTTACTGAATTCATCACCAACATTCAAATTCTCTATCAGTTCTTCTTTTGTTGCAAGTACAATGTCAAGAACGTTATTACCACGGGTCGGCATTCGAACAAATTGATAAAGCGAACTCTCTTGCAAGAGAGAGAGAGAGAGAGAGAGAGAGAGAAGTAACCCGGAGAATAATAATGATATTAATATACTTAACGACTTACCATTGATTCATTGATGGTAGTGTTAGTGTTGGTGATGGTGAGGATGTTGGTGTTTCGGTGTCACAAGCTCAACATATTCTCCTAGATCTGTTACAGCCAACACGATCAGTACGTGTAAACAGAATGGTACCTGAGAGTATTGTGACTCTTATCACCGGTATCCCGCCACTGAGCCTTCCTCCCCTTAACACACACATACATACACACGCACAGACATACACTGATACTCACACACACACACACACACGCCACACAACAAAGCCAACCCCCGTATGGTATTTCCTTTAGCTAACTAATATTTGCTTATGCACAGATTTCAACTTACGGGAGATTTTCAGATAATGGAATATTTTTCGAATCTCCTTCTTCCTCACGTTTAGCCCCATTAGTTTGGAGATTTTAAGACGTGCGTCCCATTAATTTAACAATTTTACGACATTTCGCTAAATTCCTGTCAATTTTAAACCTTTCGTGCCATTCATGTGTCGATATTTCACTGGCGAGGGATAGCGAGCCTGTAAATTAGGAGGAATTGGCCTTCGGCTGGGAAATTTTTCTACCGAAAAATGAACGAATATACAGTATATCGAAGGGGGTTCTAGGGGGGAATTTTGTTAAAGATTGATGAAGGTCTACGAAGCAAACTCAAAATATCCCCTTATATGATGTGTCATCTATCTATTGCATCTATTGTAGAGTTCGCCACCTGTAAATGGCGCCGATGAGCGTGCCGCTCTTCGGTAATTTGTATAACGTTTATTCCCTTAGAGTTGCCAACCAAGGCTGACGAGTCCCATCCACCCGGATATTTATAAGGTTGTCTCCCCTAGAGGGGTTGCCGACCAAGGCTGACAAGTCCCATCCACCTATATTTAATAGAATAATAATCGTCTTAAGTGACTATTTATGTCTAGTATAATGTTTCAAAATAATCATATGATTTACTCCAACTGTGCTGGATATATAAACCAAATATATACAGTATATATATATTTTACATGTACAGTATATTAATTTTATATTTATATATGTAGTATCTGCTTTTGTAAACAAACATATATAAATATATAAATATATAAATCAAAATATATAACCTGAATGTGAACTAAATTATTGTCATACAGTATATTTGTATGATGATATTAGATCCCTTATTATTTTATATACAGATATATCTTAGTTCATACTGGTGAGGTGATTATTGGTATGCGACTGTACACTTGCTACAAGATGTGGTGAAGGCTGGGGAACAGGAAGTTCTACACTGACATGTCCGTATTCTACTGATTAAAGAAAGCAAACTTCCGTAAACTTAGAACTATGTTTAAAGATACTGACTGGAGCTTTCTAAATAACAATAACGACATATATACATCTTGGGAATTATTCGAAACCACTTACCCAAAATCAGTGCAAGACTGCATACCATCGAAAATATGGGGTACAGTCCATAATGAAAAGCCCAAATGGTGGAATAAAGAGATTTCAGACAGTTTGCTTGCTAAAAAGATTGCTAATGATAGATTAAAATCCTCACAAAATGACGAAGAACGGGTGAAATTTGTAGAACTACGACGCAAAGCCAAACAGTTAATTAAGCAAAGTAAAAAGATCCTGGAGTTACATGTTGCGAATCAAAGTAAAACAAACCCGAAATAATTATATAGTTATATCAGAAAGAAAAGAGTAGTTACTTCAACTGTTGGACCGTCCGTTAGTCGATTAAAATGGAGAATACACCAAAGAAGAACTACATTATGAGTAATGCCCTCAATACCTTCTTTGCATCAGTTTTTACAACAGAAGACCTCAGTGATATCCCTACACCATCGCCGATTCAGATTGATAATTCAGATGTTCTAAGCAATATCACCGTTACAGAGAGAGAAGTATTGAATTGTTTAGATAAATTCAAGGTAAATAAAACGCCCGGACCTGATACAATCTCGCCTAGAGTTCTAAAGGAAGCTAAGGATGAGCTCTCCAAACCACTGACTTGCTATTCAATAAATCCTTGCAGTCTGGAACTATGCCTGATCAGTGGAAGCTAGCTAAAGCAACATCGATTTTTAAAAAAGACATCAAATCCCTACCCAGTAACTATCGTCCAATTAGCTTAACCTCAGTTGTATGTAAAATGCTAGAAACGCTCATAAGAGACAGACTCGTAAATCACTTGGAGGAAAATAACTTACTTAAAGATACTCAACACGGCTTTCGTAAACAAACTTTCCTGTTTAACAAATCTCTTAGACTTCTTCCACGATATCCTCAACCTTTACGATGATAGTAAAGCTGTAGATATTATATACCTTGATTTTCAAAAGCCCTTTGATAAAGTTCCCCACAAACATTTACTGCTAAAACTAAAAGCGCATGGAATACAAGACGGTGTGTTAAAATGGATAGAAAATTGGCTCAGCGACCTAAAGCAAAGTGTAGTCATAAACGGTAAGGTATCTAAATGGACCAATGTAAGTAGCGGGGTACCCCAGGGATCGGTACTAGGACCAATTATCTTTCTAATTTACATCAACGACATAGATGAGAGTCTCACCTGTACAATCTCAAAGTTTGCTGACGATACAAAAATTGCAAATAGCGTACTCTCAAAAGAACAAGTTGACGATATGCAACACAATCTAGATAAGCTGTCATGTTGGGCCCAAAATTGGCAAATGAGTTTCAATGCGGATAAATGTAAAGTACTACATATCGGATACCTAAATGAGAAAGCAAACTATTCGATGAATGGCACTCAGCTTAAGAATGTAGACAGAGAAACCGATTTTGGAGTAACAATATCGAGTAACCTAAAACCGAGTCAACAATGTTCAGAAGTCGTTAAGAAGGCAATCAAAATAATTAGATTTATAGGCAGGTCATTTGAGCATAAATCCAAAGAAGTTATCCTAACTCTTTATAATTCCTTAGTTCGCCCTCCTCTGGTATACTGCGTTCAATCCTGGTGCCCGTATTACCAAAAATATATATACAAGCTAGAATGAGTTCAACGTAGAGTTACCAAAATGATACCTAGTCTAAAGAACAAACCATACGAGGAGCGTCTTAGAGAATTAAATCTATTTCCTTTAACCCAGCGCAGATTAAGAGACGACTTAATTCAAGTGTTCAAAATCATCAAAGGCATCGACAATATGAACTGTAGTAAGTACTTCACTATCGACCAATCTAATTACACGCGGTGAAACCGTTGCAAAATTATTGGTAAATCTTTTTAACTCACACGAATCTAAGAATTTCTTCTTCAATCGAGTTGTCAACTTGTGGAATGGGCTTCCCCGGGACGTTATAAACTGCAGCACCGTTGATTCATTTAAACTTCGCCTAGACAAATATCTCACATCAAACCCGCGACTGACTGCGTTTGTAAATGAATAAGTTTATTTTATCCCCCCCCCTCAGTTACTAACCCACCTGTCCCCTGCTAACTTCATAATTCTGCCACGGACATTAGTTCCAGGGCAGTAGTTCCCTTTCCAATGTTCCCTTACCCACTCTAAACCACTGTTTGTACATTTGATCCTCAGTGTTTTGGAGGACAAGCAGCCTAGAAAGGTCACTAGATATGTTGTTGCTTGATTTCCTTTGTACTCCTTTGTATTGTACTGCTGAATCATTATTCCTCACTCACACCACCTATAAAATGCATGTTCTGCATAATTCACACTCCATCTGAAACGGCCACGGAAATAGAGAAGTTCTGGCCATATCGGCCACTGGTCTTACCGGTTGCCAGAATAGGGCGTGGTTATTCCACAATACTGGAGAACACTCAGGGACTCTACCACACACCTCTCACTCAACTAGAAGTGTCCCGTATTCACTCCTAGGGCACTTCCTCTACCACAATCCAGTCCACATATTGGGACTTAGATAGAATTATCATCCCTCACCTTATACACCTATTTGAATACTACTATTGAAGAATTACTACTGACGCTGATACCAATTGTTCCTGCTTATCTCAAGTTATAATCAACAATCTGTTGCGGTTTGTTCCTGTTCTGACTGCTGTTGATTCTACACCTACTTATATCAATAAATACCAGGCTGATTGACTTGTGTATTTATTCTGACTTCCCATTAGGTCATTAAATAATATAACCGCTAACGTTATTGCAAGTATAAAGTTACTAGTGGCTACCAGAAGAAAGCTACTAAGTTATATAGTGACATCCATACATGTTGCATATCACATTATCCATCTCAGGAAGCTTCAATTAGTACATGCTAAGATTGGTATGCAGGATTCGAAACTGCATAATAAATCGTAGGCTTGTGCAGCATTCTTTAACCCGGGAGCTGCGGGGAGACTCTTAAGAGCAGAGCTTTTGAACGCGTACCAAAACCGCGCATTTATAACCAGGCGGCTGAAAATTGGTGTGGGTATAGTACTACATGTCAACTCTCGACACCACCCCGCCAAACGCTCGCCCCGCACTCGTGGAAGCACCACCGCGCCAGTAACCAACCACTAGTCATGGAGCCCACACGTCCCTCACGCTCGCTCCCTGATGACACAACCAGCCCTCCTTCTGGTGGTGTTAGCCGCCGTGGAAGGCAGAGAGTGGCTGCTAAAGACCCTACCTACCAGTATGACACGCCCTACAGCTCTGAGGACGAAAGACCAGCACCCAAAGCACGAAAAACACGTGCAAGCACGACAAAGGTACAGAGGTCATTGGTGTTTCGGGACAATGCCACCACGACCCAGGCCACTGCAACAACCACTACCACCACCACTGCCACCCCTGCCACCGGTACCAGCGACGCAGGAGGCCGCCCTAGGGCTGCAGAACCTGCGGGGCAGGAAAAATTAAAGGCACGGGCGTAGGGAAGAGAACCCGTACGCCAGCCACACTGACCCTACCACCACCACCACCACCACCACCAGCCGCCCCTGGCCCGGCTGCCCCTGCTGCCCCTGCTGCCCCTGCTGCCCCTGCCCAAGGAAAAGGGAAGGGGAAGGGGAAAGGGAGAGGGAAAGCGACTGCTGGCCCTGCTGGCCCTGGTGTCCCTGCCGGCCCTGCTGCCCCTGCTGCCCCTGCCTCCCCTGCCCAAGGAACAGGGAAGGGGAAGGGGAAAGGGAGAGGGAAAGCGACTGCTGGCCCTGCTGGCCCTGGTGTCCCTGCCGGCCCTGCTGCCCCTGCTGCCCCTGCCGCCCCTGCCGCCCCTGCCCAAGGAACAGAGAGAAGGGCGACAGGCACCACCATCATCTTGCCTGCCTCCAGGGCCACAAGACCACGCACCACTGCTGCCCCTGCCGCCGACCCTGCCGCCGCCCCTGCCACCGCCTCTGCTGTCCCTGTCCATAAGACTCCCGCACGTGCTAAAGTGACCCGGAAAACTCTGACACTATCAAAGTATGCCGCCCTGCTGTTTGATGGTGATTCGCAGGGCATTGGCAGCCCGGGTTTCGACGACGAAGCCCTAGCACGGGACCAAGGGTGGGGGGATTTGGGAGTGGACAGTGGGAGTGAGTCCGACGTCGGTGACGAGAATGAGGAAGGGCATCGTCTGTCAAGTGAAGAGGAGGGTGATGATGATGCAGTGCTGTATCGCGACCATGGAAGCGATATTTCAGACGATGAAGCAGACGCAGATGACATTCCGATCCCTGGGCTGCCTTCGTTCGATTGGTCTGACGGGGTCAATTTTGTAGCTGACGTGCACCAGTTCAATCCTGGGACGTCAGGAACAACTGATGACTGGCCCTGTGACGATCAAGCGAACGAAAGCGACTTCTTCCTCGCTTTTTTCGATATGGAGGTAATGACGTACATCGTTGCCCAAACAAACGCCTACTACAGGTGGGTGTTTGGCAGATTGGACGTCCTTTCTCCAAAAGCGAGAATACGAGGCTGGGTGGATACGACTGTGGAAGAATTTATGACGTTCTTTGCCTTGTTGTTCCTATGCCTCTGATCAAGAAGCATGTGTTGCAACACTATTGGAAGCACGACCCTCTCATCGCCACCCCAACTTTCAATAAGTTCATGACTCGTGACAGATTTTTGTTGCTGCTAAGATTTATGCACTTTGCAGACAACGAAAATCCTAACAGGAACAGTGACAGGATATGGAAAGTTCGGGATGTGTTCACCATGTTGTTGGAGAGGTATAGGAAATAATTTTACCCCTTCCTCAATTTGGTGATTGATGAGTCGCTCGTGCTCTTCAAAGGACGTCTTGTTTTCAAGCAGTATATCCCCTTGAAAAGGCATAGGTTCGGAATCAAGCTCTTCGTTTTGTGTGACTGCGAAACTGGAATAGTGCTTGACATGATCGTGTACACAGGCGCTGACATTGACATACCGAAAGCCGCTGCCAATGACCCCATGGGCATGTCAGGTGCCATCGTCAGGAAAATGTTGGCACCTTACCTGGGCAAAGGCCACATCATCTACACTGACAACTGGTATACTTCTCCTGCTCTCTGCCAGTTTCTTCATGACAACCAAACGGGGTCATGTGGGACTGTCAGAAAGACAAGAAAGTTTATGCCAAAGTTCACAGGTAATGTCATTCCTCTCACAGATGCCTCCTCCAGTGACACACCTTCAGAAGACGACCTGGCCCAGGAACACCGCGAGAGGCATGTGCGAAGAAGGTGACGAAAGGGGCAGAAATTCAAGCAGCTCGAGAAGTGTACAAAGGAGTACAAAGGAGTACAAAGGAAATCAAACAACAACAGATCTAGTGACCCTTCTAGGTTGCTTGTCGTCCAAAACACTGAGGATCAAGTGTTAACACATTGGGTTAGAGTGGGTAAGGGAACATTGGAAAGGGAATTACTGCCCTGGAACTAATGTCCGTGGCATGATTAGGAAGTTTGTAGGGGACAGATGGGTTAGTAACTGATGGGGGGGATAAAATAAAGTTATTCATTTACAAACGCAGTCAGTCGCGGGTTTGATGCGAGATATTTGTCTAGGCGGAGTTTAAATGAATCAACGGTGATGCAGTCTATAACGTTTCGGGGAAGCCCATTCCACAAGTTGACAACTCGATTGAAGAAGAAATTCTTAGATTCGTGTGAGTTAAAAGATTTACCAATAATTTTGCAACCGTTTCCCCGCGTGTAATTAGATTGGTCGATAGTGAAGTACTTACTACAGTTCATATTGTCGATGCCTTTGATGATTTTGAACACTTGAATTAAGTCACCTCTTAATCTGCGCTCGGTTAAAGGAAATAGATTTAATTCTCTAAGACGCTCTTCGTATGGTTTGTTCTTTAGACTAGGTATCATTTTGGTAACTCTACGTTGAACTCATTCTAGCTTGTTTATATCTTTTTGGTAATAAGGGCACCAGGATTGAACGCAGTATTCCAGAAGAGGGCGGACTAAGGAATTGTAAAAGGTTAGGATAACTTCTTTGGATTTATGCTCAAATGACCTGCCTATAAAGCCAATTATTTTGTTTGCCTTCTTAACAACTTCTGAACATTGTTGACTCGGTTTTAGGTTACTCGATATTGTTACTCCCAGATCGGTTTCTCTGTTTACATTCTTAATAAGCACTACCCACTTAACGTTAATAAGCACTACCCACTTAACGTTAATAAGCACTACCCACTTAACGTTAATAAGCACTACCCACTTAACGTTAATAAGCACTACCCACTTAACGTTAATAAGCACTACCCACTTAACGTTAATAAGCACTACCCACTTAACGTTAATAAGCACTACCCACTTAACGTTAATAAGCACTACCCACTTAACGTTAATAAGCACTACCAACTTAACGTTAATTTTCAGACATCAGTTTCCGAGTTAGCTCCGTAAACAAATAATGATATATAAATGAAAACTAATAAGTACAAACATTATGTTGTATACTTTATATTCCATATTAAGATTTACATTCCTCTAACTGAACTATTATGAACAATCAATGCAATCTTGGCTGGTCATGAACTGCCCAAAGATGGGTTTAAGGGGCTAGTGTTTTTTTTTTTTTTTTTTTTTTTTTTTTTATTATAAATATTATTTGTTTTGTTTAGGTCTATGTATTCAGTTATTCAGTTATTTGCTAGTTTCCTCGCTAGACCTCTATGAAGCTTAAACAAAAAACACCCACAAGACACCCCTTTAAGATATACTTGTGCATTTTTCGGTAGAAAAATGTATCGGCCAAAGGTTGATTCCTCTTAAAATTACAGACTCGCTATCGTTCGCTAGGAAAAAATCGACACTTAAATGGCCCGAAAAGTCTTAAAATTTACAACGAAAAGGGGCAAAAGGTGTTAAAATCGCTATACTAATGGGCCGAACGTCTACAATCTCAAAACTAATGGGGCTTAACACGAGGAAGAAAGTGGTCCAGATAAAACAACCATCTCCCGTTAAATGGTTCGAACCCTCTCTACCAAGGTGATACTGTAGCCCACTGGTATCCGTCGTGGTACTAAACCCTGTTCCAAGTTAGTAGGCCAAAACTCTTGAACATTCACCTCTATAGCTCACAAACGACTTGAGGAATCGAGCTATTATTTCTGCCAAGGAATAGGTGTGGAAATGTACAGCCCATTTGCTCTAGCCCTTTTTGAGTTACAGAGGTTATGGTTTAAGATTTCTGGACTACCTACTTGGAACAGGATATAGCACCGAGATCTCTTCTGTCGACATCGATGAATTACAGCCTCTCTTTCATAAAGAATATGTGTACAGTCGGCCAAATATGTGATGTGTACAGTCGGCCAAATATGTGATGTGTACAGTCGGCCAAATATGTGATGTGTACAGTCGGCCAAATATGTGTACAGTCGGCCAAATATGTGATGTTGCGGCACCAAGTATATTTTGAACAATATTTGGTATCAGCACTATCTGAGCATTATTTTATCGTTTGGAGTGAGATATACAAGCATGTTCCTATCTTTGAACTCCCTATTCTCAACATCTGACAGACATTAATACAGCACACAGCGAGAAAAACGCAATGACAGAGGAGACAAGACTTATTTAGCCGACTGTACCTGCGACACTTGTCTACCACACCTCTAATGTCAGCCAGTGTGGCTAAAGGGGCCCACCTCGCTTTTGTTTTCTCTCTCTCCATCTCTCTTTGGCTTGTATCCATTCGGCCCCATCAGCCTACTGTTTTAAGACGTTTACCCCAATCCAGGTGTCAATATTTTCCTAGCGAGCGGTAGCGAGCCAGCATATATATATTTTTGTTTTGACAGCAAGCTAAATTTGTAAATTTGTCGATAGAAAAATGTCTCCGGCGAAGCCGGATTTCTCCATGCAATGATGGCTCGCTATCGCTATCCAGGAAGAAATCGACACCTGGATGGGGATAAACGTCTTAAAATAGTTGGCTGAATGGGGCCGAATGGATACAAGCCAGAGGAAGAGAGAAAGAGAAAAAAAACAGGTGACTCCCCTTAAATGGTACCGCACTCGCCTCGTGTATGGGAGGTTTGGGTTCGAACCCGTCAGAGCACCTTAGGTTTATTGATTTATGGGCAGAAATTTCCATACCCTTAGCTTCCACATGCCCTTCCTACTCTGAATAAAATCATCTAATAATAGCCAGATAGCCGAACAGAAATGCGTCATCGTATCTTGAAAGGGTTAACCCCTTCTGTACCGGCGATGTCTTTTAGGTTTTATTCTAGGTATAATTAGACGATTTTGTGCAGCTTAAGAAGGATCTGTGGTAGTAAAAAGGGTTAAGTGAGATAGTTCGAAGCCTGTTTATTGCTGGAGTACCTTTATAAATTAATAAAATCGTCTAATAGTAGCGAGAAAGGGTTAAAAGTGACATCCGTAAACAATCAATGAATTATTGGAGATATAATGTACCTCTTTGATCACTAGACATCCTTACTAAGCTGTTTAAAGTAATCAGTAATAGCCAGAATATAGGGAATAATGTCATCATTCTACTTCTTCAAAACAGCCACGCCTGAAGACGACAGCTGGGTGAGGCAGCGTGGCTGATGTACAATGCCTCCAGTTTTCGAGTGACCCTTATTTACACCACCCCGATCATCATGTGTGCTTCCATAGTTCATCAAATGGCAATACGTATCACAGAATGTCATTGTAAGTGACGTTACAGTGTGATAATTGCATAAAGTCAAGTGTTATAAGTGTCAATGAGTGGCAAGCCCCGCACGCGTCGTGGTTGCCATGGTGACCGTCGGCCATCTTGCTCCCAGATACTAACAAAACGCACGGACAAACGTACACACAGCCTGCCTCCACCACATGACTCTCTATATAGCTGTGTGCATCTCCACAATGCGTACAATAACAAGAACTATCACTGAAAGTCATTATGAGTGTTGGTAGAGTGTTATAAAGTGTATATAGTCTAGTAATTACAATACAAAACTCCGAGCGCCCTGGATGTCATGGTGACGGCCGATCATCATAAAACACATACGATCATGCACACAATACCACCTAATAAACACAACTCTGCATAATAATTTGGTTAAGATAATCGCATTGTGAGTGTCACTGTCACTTATATTATGCGATAATTTATAGGCAGCTTGTAAGTGTTCAAGGGCGTGATAGTCCCTGAATCACTGTGTCAAACACAGGGCTACATCAGTCAGAAGAGGGGGAGGTTGAAAAACGAGTCTACGAGAACACACATACGTACGCACGCACGCTAGTCCTGCCACCCCCACCAACACCACCACCACACTGGGCAAAGGCTTCGTGTGATTAGCTTACTAACTCTTTTACTCTTCCACTGTTACTGCATAATATTTGTGTTATGCAACATTATAATTTAACACGCTTTATAGTAGTTCTCTATTTCCACCTTAGGAAAAGATGAGAACTGTAGATATGCAACTGGTACACAACTCACTTCGATATTATACATTATTGTTTTTTCCGCCAACCAACTTCACCTCTAAACTCAATTCTCCCTACCAACAATTCCTTTGAGACCTCTGGTGGATGCTTCTGAACTAGCGCCAGAGCTACGACTGTAGACATCACTATACTCAAAACCTAGGATATGCACAGTTTATCTCAATTTTTTTGTGATTCTACACGTTTTTATTATACAGTATACGACTACACTAAGTGCTTATATAGTATAGTAATAAAGGGAAAGTCCATATGCAGCTGATAATGACTACAAACATAATTACAAGCTGATTAATTATCATAACAAAATTGGCACGAAAATTCCTGCTGACTTTGTATTGTAAATATACGTTATTTATGAATATGGGTGATTTTAAAATATATAAAACAAAAGTATGCATATACTAAAGTATGTGTCAGCTACAGAAATTTTGACTAACTGCATATATTATAGAATTGTTGAAGGAGAGGGAGGGTGGATAGCTCCGCGATGTCGCCCATTTCCCACAATGCACCGCGGTAAACCTTGCGTTCAGCGCCTCTATCGGCCACTGTAGGCATTTATTGGTAGGGAGAATTAATGAAATCAACAAATACATATCACACTCCAAGGACTCCAACATAGGATACTCACATCGAAATTCCGCGCACTTATGCATTACTCTATCAAGACAGTTTCTCATATCAATCATAATCAATGTCACAGAATACACAATTGAGGTTCACAAGTTTTATTTCATATTTAGCTCGGGTACAATCATAGAATAAGGATCGAGTCTCATATAGCGATGAGCTCAGATCAATCATACATAAATAATAGTATGGATGTAAATAATCCTGATCAATATAACTTCAGGAATGGATAAAATAGGATCATAAAATAGTACAGTCAGAAACCACAGTTTCTGAGACACCTGGATAGGGCCCGGACATTGGGAGCGTATTGTTTCTGGACGACCGCTCACTTTAACTATCACAAGGTCGCACACGTACTGTACAGTACGAACACGCGTGCGTATCGAACCAATAGATGCTTCACTCAGTCTGCCATGTAACATTATTGTGGTTATGCTACGATACGATTCATACTACAGAATATGATATGTAAATTACAAAAATACCATTGATAGTTATTCCCTCCTGTATCTACATAAAACACGGATAGCTATTAAAGAATAAGGACTGCAAAGAAACTCTACCAAACCGCAGTGAATGGACAGGCTTTCGTTGTGTGTGTCTGTGTATGTGATTCATCAGACGTCATCCATAGTAGTTACTATTAAACACATACCGGTACTGGCATATAATTCATCCATTTTTTATAATGCTATTAACATTGCTGCACTGTGTAAACATTGCAATATATCAGATACTATAATACTAACATAAAAAAAGGTATCTATAGCCATTCCTAAACGTACTATCACGATGCAATGCTTATATAGCCTTTACCCTTTAGAGTGAAATATAAACATTTTACTAAATTAATATCGAATATATAAACCTATCAGCGTCCGAAGCTTAACTTAGTGTGGTATTACATATAATATAATACATATATTATAGGTTTGAGTCCCGAAGGGAAGAAGGAAAACCTAATATTTAGTAGTGGCCCTGGAATCATTGACGACGCGCCTTACGTAGGTAATGGCCAATCTTTGAACTCTAGCTTGCTGTTCAAACTTCCCGCCCGGGGAGAACTCAAAATACGATTGCCTTACATCGTGAGCGAAACGCTCTTAACCCCTAAGTGTCGGGGCGCAACATAAGTCGAGTTAAATAAATCTGGACTATGTGGCGGTGCGCGACATAGGTCGTGTGGCAATTTCAGCACGTAATGTTGCTGAGAGAGAGAGACAAGTGGTGGCAGGAGAGTAGCGAGCGTATGACTGCTCCAGACCACCGCGGCGAACCTACTGACATGAATCCCACCTCCTCCCTCCCTCTCTCACTCGCTATATACGGAATTGTATGGGGAAAGTGCCTAATTACATGCTTTTTGCACTCGCGTTGTGCGGTTGTTGCAAGAAAACTAGCCATCATAAAAGGATCGTTATGGTGTCATTCGAAAGCTCTGTTTATGTCCTTTCAGGGATAGATACTTGTTTTACGTTCTGGGTCTTATTTAGGCATGAAAATGATCACGTAAACAGCCCTATTTTGGCTAAAAACACCCCGCTGGGCGGTACATATAAATAAACCGCCTAGCCCGCTAAATAAGGGTTAATAACCACTCACGGATTCGTCCTTATGATGTGGGTACCACTACTAGAAAAACTAATAAAATAAATAAAGAATAAAAATTAAAATTAAACTTGACCTAGCTTTGCGCTTTCCATGCGTCTGCTCTTGGGTACAGCTCGCCATCTTGTTCACAGTGAGTGCTCACTCTTAATCTGACTTATCGAGACTCTCAAAAATGTAGCAGATGAATGGGAAGGGGATAGAAGGGAGGGCCAAAATCGTCAATGATTCCGGGGCCACTACTAAATATTAGGTTTTCCTTCATCCCTTCGGGACTCAAACCTATAATTTATTAGTGGCCCCTTCATCATTGACGATGCGCCTGAATTCTCAAGACTGGAGGGGGGACATTCATCATAAACATCGCATACCACTAATAAACCAGGTAAGGTCCAAGTAAACATGTACTAATCAGATCAGTTTAATATCAAAGAAAATATAAAAGGGGGTTACAGGCGGCGTTTCTTAAAGGAAGCCTGTGGTGTTAGCACCTATAAGTTTGGTAGAACAGTTGGTGTAACACAAGAATAAACTATTCATTTAGCTTATATATCCCAGGGTAAACGAAACATTCATTATCACCCAAATTTGTTAATATGTAGGCCTACATATTCATGGCCTCAGGTACTGTATTACCAAAATATTTGTACTCTTACTCTAAATCTAATCCCTGAGATTATTGAGTATATTGGAAACCCTATTGCATCCATAGTGTTTAAACTAAAGAATAAATTTTTTTCCTGAGTTGGCTTACTTTAGCCTAAGGAACGGATTATCACATGACCTTAATACTCGTTACATTTTGTCTCACTTCAGAGGCAGGTAGAGTCCTTAGCTAGGATACTCCCCACCCCCCCTTTTTTACATAACAAAATCAGCTTAAAACTAGACTTTCTGCCTTCATGCTACACATGTACGAGAAGGTTTCATGAGATTGACGGACAGGTAACGTGTGAGAAAGGTATGATTTGATGACCACAATTGGGTCTGCTGAATATCTTCTAGGGAGTAATTATGGAGGAATCGAAGTGATGCCGCCCATTTACAGATATCGTGTGATCTTGCCAACACGCCCGGATTACTCTCTCGAATGACTTCCACTAGTAACGCAGCTAGCCGGCGTTTTTGTAATCGAACACCTGTCCGTGAAACCCAGAGGGCTCCCGCCTGTGATGGCCGGGAAGCCCGCATAAATACCCTAAGTGACTGCACTGGACACAGTAAATGGTGCCTGTCACCCTATTTCAGAGCCGGAATTTCGAACTCTGTAAATACATGATTAGAATGTTCATTCTTAGCAATGAAGTTAGGAGCAGGAGCAATATGTACACCCATGTTGCACCTTGAAAATCTTAGACAGTTTGGCTCCGAACTCATCGCCGCCAACTCAGACACCCTGTCACCCGTAGCCAGTGCCATTAGAAAAATGGCCTTTTTAAGTAGTAGGTCAAAGGTAGGATCTTTGCAATATTTACGGGACTGAAGCATCTCAAGGGCCAGATCAAGAAACCAGGTGGGTGTGAGTTGACGAGGAGGAGGGCGAAGCTTGAAGCACGACCTCATGAAACCCTTTTCCTCCGCCTCTGGTACAGACAGACCAGGTAAATCTAAAAATGGTGTCCTAATTGCCGTGAGGTGATTCCTTAATGTGACAACTGACAACTTTTGAACATCGAATAGGTAATTTAAATTCTTAATCACCAGAGCCACTGACGACTGTTGTTGACCAGTTTCTACAATCCATGTAGTAAATGACTTCCAGTGTGATTGGTACTGCTGTCGGGTTGATGGAGCATACTGATTGATCAACTTGTGAGTCACGGTTTCCCCAAACTGGCCTAGCCACTTGGCCTTCTGAATATCCACAAGGCGAAAGTCATCGAGGTCTTGAGGTTTCCAATTGTCTCTAAGTAGAAGTACGAGATCGGGAGCGACACCGGGTTCTCGCACCACATTTTCAATTGGTTGTACCACACTTGAGCCGGCCACAAGGGCACGATCATCGAGACCATGCCCCGATAATCCCGTAGTTTTTTTAACTACTTTGCACATTAAGGATGCGTCTGGAGGTGGAAACAGATAAATGGAGCTCCATTTGTTCCACTCTACCAGAAATGCGTCCGGACCCCCCGCCGGAGTGAGACTCTGGCGTGTGAGGTACTGAGATAGCCTGTGGCTTGCCTCTGACGCAAACAAGTCCACTTGTGGATGGTAGGGCTCCGCAATCAACTTTTGAAAGATGTTTTGTTTAGATCCCATTCTACTTGAGTGCTCTGTCTCCGGGACAGAGCATCCGCCCATACATTCGCCACGCCGGGCAGATACGTTGCGTGAAGATAAATCCCGAGCCTCGCGGCTAGTCGAAACATCTTTTCCGACAACCCTTGTAACACTCGTGATCTCACTGACCCTTGCTTTTGAATGCATGTCACTGCAGTCAAATTGTCCATTCTGAAGGCTAGGGACTTTCCCGCCTGGCTCATGCCGTGCTCCTGTAAAAAGAATAGTGGGACTAGCAACTCCTTGGCATTGATATGAAGATGATTTAATGTCGACCATCGACCCTGACCCTGATGGCCTAAGTTTGATTGGTAACCCCCTCCCAGGGTTCCTGACGTGTCTGTATCTACCCAAACCGTCGGGGGTGGAGCTGTCCAAGTCAAGGAGTGAATAACTTCTGGCTTCGCCCAAGCCGCCAGAAGGTTGTGGATTGAAGCTGGAATTGTCCTCAGTGTATCTGCCGGTGAAAGTGGAAAACACCTGTTTCCTTCCAAGATAATTCTTTTGACCTTCAGACGACCTAACGGTACCGTCAGTTGTATCCAATTGAGTGAGCCTACCAGAGATTCCCAGATCTTTCTCGTTGTCGTCCGGGAGTGCAGAAATCGGAAGAGTTTCCTGCGAAATCTCTGACGATTGTCTACACTCTGACTCAGAGTTAGTAACTCGGTATCCCAGATAAGGCCCACCCATTGGATTTGTTTGGTGGGAATGAGAGATGACGTTGCTAAGTTTACCCTGAACCCTAAGGTCTCTACATGGTCTAATACTAGTTGAACATGGTGAAGGCACATTATCTTGGATTGGGCTACCCCTAGCCAATCGTCTAGGTACCATAAAATCATGATTCCCTGTTTGAGCAATGGTAGCAATGCCTGTCGAACTAATTTTGTGAAAACTCTGGGTGCTAGATTTAATCCAAAGGGCATTCTTTGGAAGACAAACGTTTGATCCACGTTGCGTAAAGCTAGGAACCTCTGAAAACGTTTGTTGGTGGGGACATGCCAATAGGCGTATTTTAGATCTATTGAGCACATCCAGCCCTGCGGCGGGAGTGACAACCTGATCTGATTCACTGTCAACATCCTGAATGACTGATTGTGAATGTGGGTGTTGAGATATGAGAGGTCGATCATCGGCCTCATCTGAACACTGTCCCTCTTTGGCACCAAAAAGAACCGGGATATGAACACTGGCATTGACGTAGGACTGGGGATTATGATCTGCTTTTGTGCCATCTCTTTGATAATGGATCCCACCTCTAATGAAACTTGATTGAATTCTGTGGGGAAACGTAAACGGGGTCGCCGGGACCACTGCCACGAGAGACCTTTGCGGACCACTGTCCTTGCCCATGTTCGCCGGGGCCATGCCCGGAAATGATCTCGGAAGTTCCAGTCACATGACTGGTCTTGTCCGGCAGTGCTGTTCTCGGATCCGTCTCGCCTTGCCTTGGCACTGGGAGTGAGAGAGCCCTGTGGTGTGTCTCAGTTTTTGGAGGATGGATGTGACTCTGACTTTGGCATGGGGGGAATTGAGGTCTTGCTACCATCGCTACTGGGTTTACCCCTGTATTGGCCCCGAAAGCCCCTCCCTCTACCTCTGAAGTTACCGTGCCCTCTGGACGCCCCGGTATGAGCAGGGGTTGTGAAAGTCTTGGCTGACTGCTTGAACTCTGACTGACCACGAAAAGAACTTTTAGTTCTGAAATTTTGTTTAGCTGCCTGCTCACCCTTGGGTTTAGATGTGGTGGCAGGTTGTTGGTCTAGGAGAGAAGTTACTGTCCTCCATGCTTCAGTAGAGACTAACGTAGCTGTACAAATATTGGATAGGAGCAACCTTCTACCGATCTCCGCCGGAAGTTTCTTCACCAAATACACTCTCATATCCTGGCGCACCCATACAGCCTCAAAGAGAGCTGTCCGGACATCGCCGAGAAATTGAATTGAGTTTTGGAGGAGAAGACTTCTGGTCAGAGAAAGGGCCTTCTGAGTTCCGGCGTCCGTAACCGACTCAGTCGTTCTAGCCAGATAGGCTGCAAGTTGTTGGCTGAGTAGGTGTTGAGACGCCAGGTTCCAGGCTTTCTGTCTTAGTTTATAATCTTTGTCAATCTGAGCCTGTGTGGGGGGACAAAAAGGTTCAGGTAACTCGCACAAAGATAATTTTGGGGCCCTAATGTAATCAAACATATGTTGGGAAATCCCTTCCACCTTGCCTACTGGCATAGAAAACCAATGATTGTCTTCTGCTGGAATTTGGTGACTACTTTTGTTGGTGATGGTGCTGGCAAACAGCTGGGCCTCATGCCCCCAAGCAACCCAGTGCCCATACTCCCCTCCCTTAATCTGATCTAATGAGGTCCCCTGAGAGCCCCTGAAAGGAATGGATTTTAGTTCTGGGGTCAAACCCTGCAACACTTTTAAATCATTCAACCCATCAGTTTTAGTCCAGTCCAAAAACAGTTTTCCGGTGGATGTAGGAGGCAAGGCGTGGGATGATGAGTACACAAAAAAATCAGGATTGAAAAATTGTGGGAAGGCCTTAATAACAACATCAAGTACCTCTCCCGAATGGTTCTTGGCCCTTAATTTCTTCTTTTCACTTCCCTCTATAACCCAGTGCTCCGGGACAGGTAACTCACCTGTAACCAGGGCGTGTGCGAGGTCGGGGCGTAGTGGGGTAAGTACTGACCAAGAAGTATCCGGTCCATACAAGAGTGGCATAGGGCCCTTTTTGCTGGGGATGGACTTGTCTAGTGGGGGAGCTAACAAATCCGAAAACAATTTCATGTTAGTTTGCAAGAGGGCAGAGGTGCCTGGAATCGGGACCATGGGGCTGACAGTGGGGGCAGGGGGAGGAGAAGTTACGGTAACTTGAGGATGCACCACTACTTGCCCAAGAGGTCGCAACGCCGGGGTTATAGGTGTTGTGGTAGCAGTCTGTCTCTCACTCTTAATCTGTCTCATGAAATCACACAGCTCTTGCAACAGGTCCTTTGCTACAACAACCTCACCATCTTAATCAGACTGGGGCGCGGACTGTGACATCTCTGAGCCCTGCGTCCCAGATAGTCGAGAGATTGGTCGTTGGCTACATCCCATTTCCTCAGTATATCCCCCCTGTTGGTATATCTCTATAAGTGGCCCCTTCGTTAGTGATCCCGTTGACCGAGTTGATGGGGCTGGTTGAGTTTCCCACCGAGACTCATCAACCTGGGCATCGGTTTCATATGTATCTGTTTGTGATTGATAGGAATCCTCGGGACCAGGCAGATTAATCAAATTTAATTCTGGGATCTCAGACATGGGGGATTCCTGAACAGGTGTATGCCGGTCTGGGGAGCTCTCATGTCTCCGCCGGTAAGAAACTACAGTCCCACTTCTTTCTTTCCCTAACACAGGTAAAACGACAGGTGCCGGTGTAGGTTTATGGGGAATAGTAAATAGGGGGGAATAGCCTGAGACCGCACTAGATGTGTCTCTTGATGTCTCTCTTTTCGCTAAGGATTTCTGTCTTGATTTTGACGGGTTCTTAGCTGTCTTCCTACTTGATGAGGAGGACGTCTTATGCCGGCTCGACTTTGATTTGTCCCCGGCGGCTAATGCGGAGTCAAAGTTCGAGAGGGACCTCTTAGCCTCCTGGTCATCTGACGGGGGCTTGGTTTGTGGCAAGGGCGACCTTGACCTATCTCGCCGGCTGGTTGAAGCTTGTTTCTCCGGCGGATTTTATGTCCGAGGTCTCTTTCGGTGGCGAGAGGAAGTGTCTTCCGAAGAAGATCCCGGAAGGGGTGAGGTAACAACAGGACTCTTTAATGAATTCTCAAGAGTTTGATCATCCAACTGGAGGGATTTATGAGCCATTGTCTTACAATATGTTACATATTCAAATTTAATGTGTTGAATGATAGCTTTACATTGACTATCTTCATTGTTAATCAAGGGATTGTGGATGGCTGAACATTTGGGACAAGCTTTTGATAACCACCGACCTCTCGAACGTTCTAGGCAAGGGACACTCTTTACACAGAGTAATTGCCCCATAATCGTTAATCTCGGACAGTCTAGAGCTGCACAGAAAAAGAAAATACTCTTATCCATGATTACCTCTTCACCGCCACAGAGATATTAACCTTCCTAGGTGTTTCACTTTCGAACCTGTGTGAGAAAAATTTCAAGAATCAATGCTCATAAGGACACAATAGGCTGGAATAATTAATATAATTATATATCTCCACGTACAAAAGAATAAAGTTTGAATAACACTTAAACAATCTTAATTCCCCTTACGTTAAACATTCCTCAGAAATGTAATTGAGTATTGTGCAGCCTATTAAGTGCTACTAATTTGTAAACTTCTTACCCAAGTGAATAACACTGACCTCATTCGTCTTGTGATACATGAATCAACCCCGGCGATCATCGCTAACACGGAATTTTGATTCTAAATCCGGCGGACAAGTCGCCAATGATAAAGCAAAACAGTCTATCTGGGAGCTACAAGATCGAAAAGGGTGAGTTTATTTCTCGGCTCAGCCGTGTTCGCGCGGCGATTGTGGCTCCCCACTTTTTAATATCGGCCGGCGTAATGTTCGTCTGTTTCAAGCCAAAAGAACGTTTGTTTTGTGTTATTTGTTGGCGGCGTAAAAACGTGATTACGAGGGAAGGCTTTGCCGTTACTCTTCGAAACTCTAATTATTTTTAGTAACATACCGGTGTATCTGGAATAATACTATATGCCTTAAATAACCCAAACCAAATTCATTGCAAACCGTACCAGTCAGGGAATATTGAATTTGTGTGTCTTAGGCCAGAAGAACATTTATTGTTTGTGTTATTTTGTTGGCGGCGGAAGACGTGATTACGAGGGGAGGCTTTGCCGTTACCCTTCGAAACTTTAATTCATTTTAGTAACATGCCGGAACATCCGGAATCATACTATATGCCTTAAATAACGCAAACCTAATTCATTGCAAACCCGTACCAGTCGGTGAATACTGAATTTAATATAGCTCAGAGTGTTTCCCGGCGGGGGAACCCCAAGGAACACCCTGAGACACGTTGTTATTTAATGTTAAGTCTTACTTGAACCATAAAAAATCCTGCCAGAAGGGCCGACCCTTCAGTGTATATATAGGGATGAACAACGTGTACATACATGGCATGGTTATACATCATGAGCAATCAATAATCAATGATAACACTCCCTAACCATATATTTAATAGGGCCCCTTCATCATTGACGACTTCGCCTATTAGTAATAATAGTCACCATTCAACATCTTGCGCCAGTATTTTGAATAGCCCGCGCGGAAGTATCATGGAGTACTCGTCATAAGTGCACGCTTCATTCCCTCATGGGATCGTCATTTTGATCGGGTACCCTACAGAAAAAAACTCTGTAAAAAATAAAAGATAACTTAATGTCTGTTATCATATGACTTGCCATATTCGTGGATTTCTCATGCTTTGCTTCCCCGACACCAGGCCCCCTAGCGGCCATCTTCCCTCCCATCAACAGGGCTTGCGCCGTGTCCGCTTCATTCGACGTTCACAGAGCTTCTAGTGAGGCCTTACTCATTTGTATACATCTGTGTTGTAGTAACAGGGTTTAGATTAGCTAGCACGGCTGCCAGATTGGTAGGTCCGCAGGAAGTGTGTGTTAAGTTAGGGTACCATTATCACAGGTGTCTACGAGTCCCGAATTGTCGTACCGCGTGTGTTGTTGTTGTGATACGCCTTTAGCTGTTGTGTTTACTTAGCTAGAAGGCGACCACTCTACGAGGCATGATACAGACTGTCAATATTGAGGAAAGTACATGTCATTGTCTTCAGATATCAGCAAAAGCTCTGGTTTAAGGGTGTCTGCACGTGGTGCTCCGCCTTCCAGGGTTCGTGTTTTGCTTGGGACCCTTGGAAGGGCCTCCCTCTTCATTGTGCTACTGCTGGGTGCCGGAGCGTCGCCTGCTGAGATGTTCTTCGGACCACGTGGTCGGCCTAGTTAGGGGTCTCCGGCGTAGGCTTCAGGTAATTTAGATTTATAAATTTTCTGTCATTATTTTATGCCTATGTATGCCCCCTTTTTTGGTTCATGCATGCGGGCTTGTTCATTTGGGGCAAGGGAGACGTCCCTATATGTCATTATGTATATTATATATGTGTGGGACTTAGGGAAAGGGGCTGTGCCAACCCTGTTTCCCGGTAGTTTTTGTCTGTTCCGGCGGCCCCATGCGGTGGGTCCAAGTTATCCGTCTCTAACGGGTAGGAACGTTCAAAAGACCCCGGCGTGGTTTAGCTGAACCACACTCTCCCGGCGGAATTGCATTCCTAGCAGGGCTACAAACTCGGCCCGCTGGGTTAACTCGCCCTGACTGGCCCCGTGACACGTTAAGACTTTATCGCCTGCGGCGCCACCAGTCGAGTGTACACGAAGTGATAAGATTAGTTTTGCAAACTTGTTCAGTATGATCAGACACTAAAAGGGTCAAGGGACCTGTGGCTCTTGTCACAGGTAAGTTATTGAAAGTCAGCTAGACAGATCCGGCGGAAGGTTAGAGTAGTGGTGCGCTATAGCTAACTTTCCGGCGGATTTGGGTTAGGATGTTTAATACCTCGCAGGTTATCCTTATGAGCATTGATTCCTGGAAATTGTTTTTTCCAAGCCCCAGAGACTGCTTCTCCGGCGGAGTTGGACACCTATCCTGGCGGAGGGGGGAACCCTCTCATTACGGCAACATGCCTAGGTTTGAACTTTGCGTCACGCCCACTTGCTCCCTTTTACCCATTTTTGCTCACAAACTTTGCATCAAGTGTGTCAAGTGTTTGGATCGCTCACAAGGCGTGTGGTTGTCTAAAAAATGCGCCATGTGCTCTGAATTAAAAACCGCCTTGCTGGCGAAAAAAAGACTTATCATGTTTAGCAGCCCTACACGAGATTAAAGCCACGTTTAATTCTTATGCTAAGGTCACTGCCCATAAAGCGCTTCAGTGTGATGACGAAGTCCTTTGGGAAAATCTCATTATTAAGTCACCTTTAGTGAAACCCGGCTCCTCAGACCCAAATTCAAAACAAAGACCCTCAGCAAAGAGGTAGTGAGTAGTAGCAGTGAGAGCGAAGTCACCGAGGTCCCCTCCTCTGCCCGTTCCAAGAGACGCTCGCCCTCTCTGCGGCGGAAGTTGAGGTCTAGGTATAAGTCTCCCGGGAAACACTCTCGCCACTCCGTCTCGGACTCTTCTCGGTCTCACAAGCGCCGGAGAGAGGAATATGAGGACACGTCTAGCAGCCGGCAGGACACTCCTCAGCCGCCTCCTCCCACACCTCCCTCTGACACACCTACACGTGATTCAGGGGAGTTGGAAATAGGATCTGAGTTATTGGCATCCACACCTAGTCAGGAACATTCGGTGCGGGTACCTCCTAATGTGATTTTTGCCATACCAAAATTGAATGTTGTTCCCGGGGGTGTTCGGTCGACAGGCCCGAGTAGGGTACTAGCCGACCAATATAGAAGTTATCCGGCGGGGACCCATTTAAGCTCACATGTGACTCATGACTCCCAGCCCATAGCGGCAGGGGGGTATTGGCGTCACTCAGAACCATCTCTCTCTCTCCTAAACGTCATTCCAGAACGGACTGAGGACGGAAACATAAACGTGTTACCGTCGTCAGTGCCAGATTTGTCTTGGCCCCCGGCGGATAATGAGTTAGAATCACAAGAGACCTTGGAGCAGAGTGAGGAGCCGGCGGACGGAGTGTTCTCCCCGGCTCCTCAGTCTATCCCTAGTAATTATTCTGAGGCTAGTTCACATTCATCCAAAGATCCCTATAGGAAATGGAGGACTTCTGATCAGGTAAATAAGTTATTACATAAAGTGATACAGCATTATCAAGTCACTGCCTCGTCGGGTCCCCCGGTTACTCTCTCAGCTGCGCCCCCTAGCACCTCTGTTATCAAACCTCTAGAACCCCCAGCAATCATTCCTTCTTGTCCGACCCCGGTGGTAGCAGCTGCCCCAGGCCCTACAGTGCCAGCGACGCTAGCTATGTCCACCCTCAGGGTTGTTACTGATGTCCAACCTCCTCCTTTAGATTAAGGCGCCTCTGAGGAAGGGCCCCATGCCCCTCCTCTATGGTACTGACTGCTCTTGGGTACTTGTGGTACCAGAGAACCCCCTTTTAGCTCAACCTTCGGTGTCAGGGGACCCCCAATTTCCTGGCGAGTGGTCAATTGAGATCAATAAGAACCGTAAATTTAGGGCCAAAGACGAGGCAGGGAGGGTTTTGGATGTACTGATTAACACCTTATTGGCGGGCTAGGCGGTCTATTTGACCGTACCGCCCAGCGTTTTTTTTTACCCTAAATAGGGTTGTTTCCGTGCTAATTTTCATGCCTAAATAAGATCCAGAGCGTAAAACAAGTATCTATCCCTGAAAGGGCATAAACAGAGCTTTCCAATGACACCTGAACCATCCTTGTACGACCACTGGTTCTCTTGCAACGATCGTGCGACACGAGTGCAAAAACCCTAAAATAAGGTAATTTCCGTACATAATTCCCTGTGTAGCGAGTGAGAAAGGGGGAAGAAGGGTGCAATACAGTTCAGTATGTCCACGGTGGTCGTGGGGAGCGGTCATAAGGTTACTACGCTCGTCCCACCGCTCAGCTCTCTCTCTCAGCAACATTACGTGCTGAAAATGGCGCTCGACACCTGTCGTGCACCGCCACATAGTCCAAATTTATTTCACTCGACATATGTTGCGCGCCGCCAGTTAAGGGTTAATAATAATAATAATAATAATAATAATAAAGTTTATTTCCACCGACAGTGGTTATTCTTCTTACATAGTATTTACAAATATAATGATATACAGTTGGGGGTTTAGTGTTTTCAAAGTAGTTACAATACTAATACACTATACATAATTTAGTGTTACATACAGTAGACATACAGTTGTTAGTTGTGTATTCAGACCAGGTGTGACGGACCACAATTCCTAAGCTGTAATTACAAATACACCAAGTAGGTCAGCTCAGATCTATGTAGATTAAGAGGGCAGATAAACCTGTGGTTAATAGGTTAGCCCTTGTACCTGGCTCAGGGTAGGACACCTTCATAATGCCTATCTAAATACAGTAACATTCTCTTTAGTACAGTATTATATGTTTACATAAGAACATAACAGTGTATACAATTAAAATTAAAATTTAAAGATCTGCTGTTTAACTAAGACATACCCAGTACTGGAGAGAGAGAGAGAGAGAGAGAGAGAGAGAGAGAGAGAGAGAGAGAGAGAGAGAGAGAGAGAGAGAGAGAGGACAGATGACAGCGCGGGGGATTATGAGGGATAAAATTTGAGGTAGCAATCAGACAGAGAGAGATTTAGAGTTTAGAGAGAGAGATATATACATATACATACACAAATATACATACACATGTATACATAAACACACACATACATACATATATATAGAGAGAGGGTCATGTCTACAGATTTCTTATGAACATTAATTTAATCATAAGCAGAGTTTAGCAGCAAGGTTTTAACATTAGTCTTAATAAAGTAATCGTATGTTGTATGAGTATAGGCTGCTTCAGTGATCATCAGCCTATAGTGTGCACCTTTTACCGAGTCATAGGATACCTCGTTGTCCAGGCGCGACTCAGGGCGGTATAGGTGTTTTGTTCTCCAGTGGTTAAGGTAGGGGTTGGAACTAGTGTTACCGTTGTTGCATTTAGCCTCATCTAGTCCAATGATTAAGAGCCCTGTGTCTTGCAGAACCTGGATCGTAACAAATGGCGACCTTGCTTAGGATTTTGTGAATTTAAGAAATACTGTGTCGTGATAGCCTGTTGCGGTTGGCGCACGATGTTCCGTTGGCAGGTCACATGGGTGTGAGTAAAACGTTGGCCTCGTTATCTAGGTTGTTCTTTTTCATCAGGAAAAAAAATCGACACCTAAGTGACCATAAAAGTCTTAATATTGACAAATAAATGGGATGAAAGGTCTTAAAATCGTTAAACTAATGACACCTGAAAACTAATGGGGCTAAAGACGAGGGAGAAAGGGGGCCAGAAAAAACTACTCCTGTCCCCTAAATCCAGTACCAGGATTATTTGCTTGTTTGTTTATTTGTTATTTGTTTGTGTTATTTATGTTTATTTGATTCCCTTTCACTACCTAGGACGTCTGCTCGATTTGACCTGTAGCTACATTTAGACGATTTGTGAAGCTTAGGAAAGACATATGATAGCTTAAAGGATTAATTGAGATATTGTGTAGCCTTTTAATGGGTAAACGTCTTTCCTAAGCTGAATATAATCGACTAATTGTTGCCAGAATATAAGTAATGCAAATGAGGTTACTGGTACTGAAGGGGTTAACATCTGCTGTACCGGCGACAGCTTTATCATTTTATTCTAGCTATATTTGTAGTATGACATTATAAGCCCTGCATATATATTGCTAGACATATATCTCACTGCTTATATGCCTTTATCCCTGTAACTTTTAAACTCTCAACATTCTTATTAAACATTCTTCATTTATGAACTCCCTATAACTTTATCTATCCTCTTTAACATATAATATATTTGTTGTTACTTCCACTTAAATCAAAACCACATTTCCTCTGTAAATGTATACTGTATAACGTATTTATCCGGTCAGACGTCATACCAGAATGCTGAGTTGATGCTGTGTTGCTTCAGCATCCTTGAACCCAGTCGATGCCTTCTTAATCAGGACTCTTCAGTTAGACTTCAACAGACCTCAGCCAGAGAGAGTCAGAGCTCTTTACTCCCTCTAGACTCTAGACTCGGACTCACCCTCTATAGCCAAGCTCCTATATCCCCTACGATATATTAGACCACACAAGTCATATATCACCTTGCTCCTCAGGCTTTATTACAAGCCTTATCATATATCTGTACTTATATACCTGTACTTTTATACTTATTATCACTTATCCAATAATTAATATGTTGTGTTATTACCTATAATCCCCTATATACTTAACATATAATATATTTAGATGATTTTGTGCAGTTTTTAAGAAGGATCTGTGGTAGTAAAAAATGGTTAAGTGAGATATTTCGAAGCATCTTAATTGCTGGAGGCCCATTTTATACTGAATAAATGTGTCTAATAGTAGCCAGATTAAAGTTAAAAGGATGGTACCGGTACAGAAGGGGTTAACCCTTTCGAGACCCAGTACGCAATATGCGCTCTTGATGGGATACTTTAAAGCCTTAGTGACCATCAGGGATGTTTAAAAACCTTTAGTTTAGTTACTGCAATCTCTGCTGGTTTATGTGGGCAGAAAATATATGTTGGAGCAGTAATATGTCGTGACGATAGTGCGTTGTTATGTGTGCGATTAGTTTGCTTGGGAAACATATGACTTGCTCATGTAGTAATGTACACCCTATGTGGTGGATTGTGTTTTCGCTTTACCCCCCCCCCCCCCCCCAAACAAAAAAATGCATACCCAACTCTGCGACCTTAATATTCTACAATTAGTATTGATTCTCTTAGGCAAACACGGTTTATATACAATATATATACTGCAATGTATGGCCACCCTCGTAAGGGGAATAAGGCGTCCGCCAATAGATAGATAGATAGATTACTTCATGGACACACAACCTGACTGTCGGTGGTTCGAGTCCGTCTTGAAGTATATATATATATATATATATATATATATATATATATATATATATATATATATCTATCTCACAAATACACGTGAGCCACTAAATGTTTTATACTCTCTGTGGGGTTCGAACCGTAGACCGTTAGGACGATACCCGACGCTTTAACCAACCCCACCACGGCAGTCTTTTACTGCCGTGGTGGGGTTGGTCAAATCGTCGGGCATCGTCCTAACGGTCGACGGTTTCGAACCCCACAGAGAGTATAAAATATATATATAATATATAGTCCATGAGCCAAGACCCGAATTTTGGGATATCGGTACACCCGGGGTGACTAATTCTCTTAGGTGTTTTTAGCTGCTACATGTCTCTAGTTTATGTTTTGATATGATAGCTCTTGCACATTGGTAGCTTAATGGTCGTTATCACTTCTTGAATAGACATACCCTACCGAAAATTCCGAAATTTTTTAAAATGTCAAATTTGGGGACAGGAATGCCTAAATGTCAACAAAATGCATATAGTAATTGTCACATTTAATACAAGTCCTGTAAATACACACTAAGCATGCCATGGGCTTGTACATACTATTATGGCAAATTACTACTCCTAAATATCATCTACGTCAGACTCGGAATCTGACTGTTGTGCAACCGGCTCTTCTTCAATAGCCTTGTTCTGACATGTCTGTAACCTGCACATGTCCGTGCATTTTAGACCATTGCTGAGGCAAGTACACTTAGGGAGTTCGCATGACCGCACACACTTGCAAGACAGTAGCTGCATAACAGCATGTGGTGGTGGTGAGCCTCGCATCCAGTTGACGGCAAGCTTACCGTCCTCATCTGTCATCCAACCGCAGTCTGTTGGGTTCGCAACAAATGGCTGGCTCTGAAGACTTCTCCTCCAGATCGCAGCCTGGTAGTTTGCACGCAGTGCTTGCATGAAGAGGCAGTCCTCACAAGGAGGGAGTTGACTTGACTCTACCTCTCCACGTCTTGCACAGAACAGCTCATACCGAAGCTTGTTTACCTTAGTTGTGTGGGTAGATGGTAGGTACATGTGGCAGGTGATTTCCTGTAGCTTCTCAAAGAGTCAGGAGACATTCCCATGAGCGTCCAAGTTCGTGAAAAGCATGCTGGTATGTCTTGTCCATCTTCACCTGCTTGAGTGTCGTCATCTTCCCTCGCCCAGCGAATGCACTGACGGTATCACAGCCTGTAAAGGCATGCATACCAATCAATGAATCACACACGCTGCCTCCCAGTGTGCGGTCAGTGTGGTGATATCCAGGACTTTGTCCGGTTCTTCGTCCCGCACTTCTGGAACAGATGGGATGGGATCTTGTGGCACATGCCAAGACACAACACCATGACGTCTGTATCTTCTGCAGTGATGATGACAGACTTGTTCCCAGATTCTGCTGCATGAAGTGCATGGAGAAGAAGGCGTGTGTCTGCTTCTTCTTGAGTTGACTTAAGTCAGGAGCTATTCCCACTGCTCTTTGGTGATCTTGAAGCAGCGCGCTCACATGTGACATACAGCTCCTTGTACTGAGCTTCTCCCTGTGCTGTGGTGCCTTCCATTCTTCTACCAGAACTTGATAAGACTTGCCTGTTGGAGGAGACTACCGAGTAACATCTTCTACACTGGATGTTGTGCCCATGCTCTGTTGAACCTCTGGCCGTTCATCACCCCCGACACTGAACCATCTGCGAGGATACCTGATTTCACGCAGAGATCTCTAAGACCTGCATATGAAACCTCTTTCCTATGGTGGAGATGCGCTTACGGATGTGTGGAAGACGCCCATCCTGATGATAAGTTCTTGAACTTCTCTTGTTTCCAGATAACTTCGGCAGCTTTGCCATTGAGTGCTTGATCATACACGCACTCAATCTTGTTAAGCTGTTAAGGACTGCATGGTAGCATGCAGTTTGTTCCAAGATATTCTATTAACGGTGGACATTTCTGTTGCTGGGAGCATTGATAGTGGGCAGGTAAGCTTACAGTGTCCGGAACCACTGCAATGTCTCTGCGCATTTTGATGGTTTGGAAACCACGTCCAAACTGCTGATGGGCTGGTCCTCATGGTCTGACATTTCGAGTAAAGATAGCCCAGATATGGTTTGCTTTGTCTTTGAATCCTGGACTTCCTTGTGTAGTGTAGACTATACGCCCAGTCTCAATCCTAGGTGGCCCTGCACGCCGACCAACATTGTATAGTGGCAGCATTGATGCATGTCTGAGTCTGATGATTCTTATTCTTGGACTGGTAATCGCTGGACAGGACTTTCTCTGGCACAGAGCCTGGCAACCTTGGACTGGACAGCAATGCCATTGACTCTAGCGCGAAGTACCTGACTCCACTTAGGGTCTCTTCAACGTCGGTCAATGTTATCCCAGGCCAGGGTTGTGAACACAACCAGGGGTAGATGTTTGCTGGCAGTGGAATGTCATCCTTTTGAGCATTCCAGCTTTGGATACAAAGGGCTGTATCGCATCTCCTTTCTAAAACATTGAGTAAGACACACAGAGACCAAGACGATTCAGAAGTTCGGATCAGTTGCTGTGTTTCCTGTCAAAGACTTTACAGCATTGGTCTAGCAGGTTTTAACCATGCTTGGGTGGCTTTTGTCGTAGGCCACTGGTAACAGCAAAGACCAAGTTCACTGCCAAAGGATTGACGTGGCAAGACGTTGAGCCTCTTTCAGAGGGAGTTTCACACTCACACTCCTACTGGTCAGCAGGGTGTGCAGGAATTTGAGTGGACTGCTGCAGGAATGACCTTCTGATCTGTATATCGGGGAGGCCATGGCTGACTCACATCTTGTTTATTGATCTCATTCCTCAGCTGCATTCCTGCTTTGGTTAAGACATCTTCAGAGTTAGCTGCCTCTTGCTTCTTGGCAGGTCTTTTGCCATTTTGTTGTGCTTGCCGGGCAAGGTCGTCCATTGAGAGGCTGCGTGGATAGATTTAGAAGCTTTCCTTTCTCATCTGGGACAAAGAGTAGTGATTCCTCCAAAACTCGGTTTGAATCTTTCGGCGAAACATGTTTCTTTGTCGCTGGTTTTCAGTTGGATAATACCACGGGACATCATGGATCTCTCAAGCTCTAGATGTGAGGTTTGTCATAGGCAGTACCTCTGGGTTGGGGAATTAATTTGGTCAGTTATACTAACAAAGCACAGAGTTCCTCGAGGGCTTCTGTCTCAACCTCTTCGTATGCGTGGCTTCCTCGCTTCGCTCCTGATTTTCACCTGCACCCGACCTGGCGGCACGCTGGTGAAATAATATTTTGTGAAGAGTTTGTAGCACGACTTGTGGTAGTGACCCTCTGCAGCAACAAGGTCTCTGCTAACTAAACCAAGGATTCTCTGGTTTGAGTTTCCTTATTGCTGCTCTGCGAATCTTCTCATCTGCTCGTAGCTCAACACACTGTAGGAGTGGCTCCCCTCTCTGTCTTTGTTGTTTTTATGTACTTGCTTGACTTATCGCAGAAGATACATACTTTGGCATACCCCCCTGCTAGTACTAGGGGCATCCCTTGAGGCCCTCCTCATGGGGTCGACGCTTGCTGATTCTATCTTGACACCCTTGGGAGGGTTAGCATTCAGTGGCTTCTTCATTGTAAACCCACTACGACATTTAGGGGGATAATGTATGTGTGGTATTCCTCCTTCTTCAAGGCCCTTGGCGGGCTTCCAGGACTGGCATCATGCTGCCTGATTTTCGCAGCCATGAGCAATGCGGTCCAGGCGTCATAATACTGTGGTGACACCAAGGCATAGCTGTCCGCATAAAGGCAGTGGATGATACAGTCGATCCGTGCTCTCTTCATCAGCAGATGGTTCCATCCTGCCGTCCAACAGTCGACACCACACCGGCAAAAAAATATCCCCATTTAAACCATGAAAAAACAAACACATTACATGGAAACCAACTCTACATATGTTTGCTCCTGCCAATAATAACATTATCCCCAAAATATAACAAAAATAAAATCCCCCAAATATGAAATACACACCCCTAAATATGGAGAAACTTGGAAATACACATCGGAATAATTCAAGGTAGAGAATCAAAAATAAGATACAAGAGCGGTTGGAATAGAATTTTTCAATGTTACCCATATTGAAGGATTTATCTCTAGAATTTAGAGGGAAATACCCCAAAATCTAGAGGATATTTCCGAAATATGAGGAAATTTGAAAAATACCTAGGAACAACTATGGTAGAGAATATAATTCTACATAGGCTTTCAAAGTTTCGCGGATCGATGATTGTGTGATGGATGTTAAAGAAACATGAGGAAAAACGCCGAAGAGTCACGCTAAAAATCGTTATTTTTGGTTAGCGCCCCTATTGCATCAAAAAAATTAGACTAAGCTACCAGTGCGAGAAGGCTATTCATATTATTAAAGTACTTACAGGCACCTTCTATAAACCTTTTAGTACCATTCGTGTTTAGTCACCCCAGGTGGTACCGATATCTGGCCTGGCTCATGGACTATATAACAGTATATACAGTATATATCATATTAGATAATATATATAAGTAAATTTATGTTCACATTTAATCTTAACAATTGGAATATTTTCCTGCCGAGATCGGAACCTCTCCGGGTGGTCGGGGGCCGGGGAAGTGCTGGATGAGACCTTGGTGACCCTGGTCTCTGGGTATTCGCCTGGCGATCTAGATGTGCGGGAATTTGTATTTTGTGTTTGTGTGTTCATTGTTTTCTGTTGTATTATCCCTATTCTGGCTCTGTCGGCAAAAAAAAAAAAAAAAAAAAAACAGGAACAAAGAGGGGGGGGGGGGCTGGGGGTAGGAAAAGTGGGGCTTGGGCCTGAGATATAGAATAGGATAGAAGATAATTTTGGTCAGAGTAACACTATTTGGCAGCGTT